>JAODAL010003826.1:0-166634 GCA_025379985.1 Phyllomedusa bahiana | reverse complement strand
TTAAAGGTTTTGTGTGTATAAACTGGTTATATTACGCAAGGAGCTTGTGGAGCCTAAAGTGTGGCTCTGGACACATGAGAAACACTGCGGGAGCTGCATGCTCTCAGACAACCCCCTTTCTTCCTGCTTCACACAGAATGATGATGTCACGGGTCTTCATTTGAGGAGAGCACGCCTCCGCGGGAGAGACTCGCCCTGGTTTTTGAAATTCTCTCTCATAGAATCAGCTCAAGAGCACAAACAGTTTAAACGATAAAACCCCTTTAAGCATGACAGCTGTATTGCAAAATGCAGGTTTTACATAGGTTGTCTCTACTGGTGCATTCACGCACAGCATAAAAATTACGCTGAGGAAACTACCTAAATGTCCCTACCGAAATCTGCAATGAAATCTAAATGTTGATTGTTTTGATGAGAATTTGGGTGTATAATTTAGGTGCATATTTCACGTGTTGTGTTGCAGTAAATGAAATCCAGTATATTCTCTCAATAGATAGGACATTCTGCAGATTTGGAAACCTGTGGCAGATTATTACTGCTGTCTGTTGAAACCTCATTTACTAACTTTGTACAATACTTTGTCGTAGAAATTTGGTGCCAATTCTGCAACTGAAATTCCAAAACAAATTGGAAGTGTGTGAATCCATTCTATGGGATATTCTCAAACCATGACCTGTTAGGCTATGTTCACACGGCTGATTTTGGGACGGATTTCATTCCGTATTTCGCGCAGTACGGCGCGAAATACGGAATGAAATCCGTCCCAGTCATAACGGTAATCCACCGTTCCCATAGAGAACTATGGATTCCGTCTCCTCTCCCCGCTCGCCGTATTTCGCGAGCGGGGAGAAAGTGACGTCAATTATCACGGCGGGATACGCGGCGTGCATAATGAATGTCTATGAGGCTGGCGAGCTGCCAGTCCCCGCCCCCGCTGCCGAGCACACGCCGTGGATAAGCCGTTTGAACATAGCCTTAGGGGCACTTGAGGAATGTAGTTGAGAAACATTTGCATATAAAATGATGTTTGGTTTTCACAATATAATTTTGTTTCAAAAAACCCACTAATCACACAATTTAAAAAAAAAAATTTCTGACTTCTATGTTTTGCTGCAGGCTGATGGAG
Source organism: Phyllomedusa bahiana (assembly GCA_025379985.1). Classification (NCBI taxonomy): domain Eukaryota; kingdom Metazoa; phylum Chordata; class Amphibia; order Anura; family Hylidae; genus Phyllomedusa; species Phyllomedusa bahiana. The sequence goes on along the minus strand of JAODAL010003826.1, from coordinate 165,508 downwards.
CGCTTTCTAATGGATGGATTGTATCCTTTATGAACAGTATCTCTATTTCTTTGATATAATATATGTATTGTTATAATAGATGTAATAGCTATATACTATGCCAGCACCGTATAAATAAAGCGCTAAAAGTGAATTTGGCCATAATAGGTCTCATGCATAAAACATTAGGATGTCAGGCTTAAATAGACACTTCCATCATAAAGTAGTTTTATTAAACCAATATTCCTGGAAAACAATTTTTCTAGAATTTTCGCCATTCCTATGCAAATGACGTATAATTATTATTATTTTTTTTTTTTCCAGTTTCTAGCTATGATTAATAAAGAGATAAAACTCCTGATGGCTGGGTAGACTAGTATCACTTTACTGTTGATGCTGCTTACCTGCCTCTAGTCTCATTATACTTAGTAGGTAATGAGTGATCGGTCTATTGTTCTTTAGGCAGGGATAGATTGGATTAGACTAGATCGACAAAAGCAGTGATGAGCCAATGAAAGGATGATGGGATAATCTTTTTCCACACTGGGGAGTGGAGGAGGGGTTCTTCACAATTATAAGGTTCTGCTGATAAAACTTTAACCTCTCAGGCCATAGCTGGCCTGGAAGAAGAGCTGTCGAGCAATCTTCTCGCTGCTGTGCTATCAGAGCCTAATAAGGGTCAGACATATCAACCAGGAAGTCATGTACATACCAACCACCAAATAACAAAAAAATAAAGTTTTGATGGTCCCTTTAAACAATAATTTGAGGAAAGAATAAGGCTGCGTTTGCACGGTACAGACCAAATACCGGTCGGGAAATCCTGACTGGTATTTGGTCTGTTTTTGTCACACTGGGGGGGGTGGCTCTTCATCGTTGTTTGTGGATTCAAGCCGCCCTCCCTTCGCACCCACTTGTTCATTCATGTTCTGACAGAAAACCGGGTGGAAGAATGAACAGGTTCCTAGTTTTTTGGACTGCCGGCGGTCTAAAAGAAACGTCTGGTGGAAAATCCATGCGGTGGGGATAGCTGCACGGATTTTCCATTCAAGTCCAAGTAAAAATTGACAGTCGGTTTACAGACGGCTTTCAAATCCGAAAACCGTGTTTAAATTCGGTTGAAAACCTGTGCCGTGGGGACAAGCCCTAAGACAAATGTTTAATATGTATGAATGGCGCATTTACATTTACTAATGGTGTAACTATTGTAGGAAATAATTCCAACAAGTGACTGTGTGGAAAATTGGCACAAATTATGGACATAATCCAGATTAAAAAGGTTGTCCATTAGTTTTAAAGAGGTTTTGCTGACTGGACAACTCCCCTGCCAAAGCCATTCTGTTTCAGTGCTGCCGCTGCTCCTGTTGTTCGCTGCCGGTGACATCACAAACACGATGTCCCGCGATGTTGCAGGCAATCGCGGCCCTCCTGATCAGCAGGCATATAGTGGGGACTCTCCTAATGTTTCTTCAATACATATTTATCAGATCTGTGTCTGTCTTGGAGCCTTAACCTTTCCAGTCGTCCTCAGCAGCTATCAACCTTTGCGCTGACACTATATAAATATACCACGACTGTGGATGGCAAGACTGTCCTGGTTGGTAAGTATCACCAATCATACTCTAGCCTTTCTGAAGATTCAGGTTACTTTCTTCAAAGGGTAGATATGCTGAAACCTTACTGGTTATTAATTTTAGCCCTTTATTCCCATTCTTTAAAAGGGGGTTTGTTCCCTCTCACACTTTGATGGCATATCGATAGGATACGCCATCAAAGTTTAGTAGGTGGGGCTCCCACTTTTGCGACCTGCAACTACTGTATCTCAAACAGACCCCTGAAAGTCTCAATAAAGAACGTAGAGTCTTGTCTCGCTTGTGCACATTCTTTTCTATGAATATAGTACAGAATAGAAGGTTGTGCCAAGTGCAACAGACTTTCCATTCTGTATGGAGACTTTCAGGGGCCAGTCCAGAGGTGGAACCCACACCTATCACACTTTGATGTATCTTATCAATATGCCAGCAAAGTGTAAGATGGGAACACCTCTTTAATAGGATTTTTCAAGCAGAGATATTTGTCACCCGTTCAATACCATGATGAGAAAGAGTTTGTAGGGAGCGGGGAAGGGAAATACTTATGGGAAAAATAAAAAAAAAAGGCTTTAAATTGGTGTCTATCATCAGATTCACTTTGCTAAAATGCTTTTGTATGTTTCAGATTTCTGGGATACGGCCGGGCAAGAAAGATTCCAGAGCATGCATGCTTCCTATTACCACAAAGCTCATGCTTGTATCATGGTATGTTCTTGTATTGCAGATCACATGTGGGTTTCAAACAACAACCCCTGCCTCCATCACCTCTATTTTAGGATGCGTTTACACAGCAAGGGACAAATACCGGTCGGTTTATCCAACCGGTATTTGTCCTGTTTTGCGGCCATCCCCACGGCCGCGCTGGGGGGAGGAGGGGGGCTTTTCTCCGCGATGAGCAGAGAAAAGCCCTCCCCCCTTCACATTGACTTGCACAGATGCCCTCCGAAAACCGGACGGAAGAATGTGCAGGTACAATGTTTTGCAGGCGGAAAAAACGCCGGGCGGAAAACCCGTGCAGCGCCCTATTGTACTCATTTTCGGCTGGTTTTTCAGACGGTCTGCAAAACCACAAACAGCCTGAAAACCTGTCCGAAAACCCGTGCCATGGGGACATGCCCTTAGAATGTCCTTCTGTCAAAATATTTGTTCAGCTGTTTTGATTCACAAAACGGCTCTAATATTTGTTTACCCCCATCCTTCCAGGACTCCTGAATGTTAAATTTGCAAAGTGGTGCAGCTATACATTTCCCTTCTTGTTTACTGCATAAAATCAGGACTCCTGAAAAATTATGGTGATCTTCAATGAGGACTAAAAAAAATATAAAATATTTTATTATATTCCATATGCTAGCCAACTCACAGTTGAAAACAGAAGTTATACATACACTGTATTAAAGGACACATTTGCATGTTTTTTCTCCATCTGACATGAAATCAGGGAAAAACCTTACCGTTTTAGGTCAATTAGAATTAAAAAAATTTATTCATATTTGCCAAATGCCAGAATAATGAGTGAGAGAATTTTGAAGGCATTTTTATTACTTTCTGCAAAGTCAAAAGTTTACATTCACTAGGATTACCATGTCTTTAAACAATTTGGGACAGCCCATATGATGATGTTATGTCTTTGGAAGCTTCTGATTATTGGCAACATCTGAGTTAGAGACACACCTTTTGGATTATTTTAAGTCGCAAACCCGAAACACACTGCTTCTGTATGTAACATCATGGTAAAGTCTAAAGAAATCTTCCAAGATAATCAGGAAGAGAAATGTGGACTTACACAAGTTTGGATCATCCTTGGGTGCAATTTCCAGATATTTGAAGGTGCCTCGTTCATGCATACAAACAATTATATGCAAGTACAAGCAAGATGGGAATGTCCAGCCATCATACCGCTCAGAAAGGAGACGGATTCTGGGTCTCAGAGATGAATGTGCTTTGGTCCAACATGTGCATATGAAAAAGAACAAAAGAAAAAGACCTTGTGAAGATCCTGGCAGAAGTTGGTAAGATTGTGTGATTATCCACAGTTAAATGAATACTGTATCAACATGGGCTGAAAGGCCACTCTGCCAGGAAGAAGCCAGTACTCCAAAAGAAACATATAAAAGCCAGATTAATGTTTGCAGATGCACACAGGAACAAAGACCTACATTATTGAACTGTTTGGCCATAATGACCATCGTCATGTTTGGAGGAAAAAGCGAGAAGCTTGGAAGCTTTAGAACACCATCCCAACTCTGAAACACGAGGGGTGCAGCATCATGTTGTGGGGTTGTTTTGCTGCAGGAGGGACTGGTGCACTTCATAAAATAAAGGGCATCATGAGGAAAGACTATATGGCAATAGTGAAGCAACATCTCAAGACATCAGCCAGGAAGTTAAACCTTGATTGGAAACTGGCCTTCCAAATGGACAATGACCTGAAGCATACTGCCAAACTGGTTACAAAGTGTCTTAAGGATAACCAAGTCAATGTTTTGGAGTGGCCATCACAAAGCCCTGATCTCAATCCTATTGAAAATTTATGGGAAAAGCTGAAAAAGCAGGTGCGAACAAGGTGACCTACAAACATGACTCTGTTATACCAGTTCTGTCAGGAGGAATGGGCCAAAAATCCTACCAACTATTGTTAGACGCTTGTGGAAGGATATCAAAACGTTTGACCCAAGCCCTACAGTTTAAGGCAATGCTACCAAAATTTAATGAAATGTATGGAAACTTTTGACTTTGCAAAAAGTAATAAAAATGCCTTACATTCTTTCTCATTATTCTGGCATTTGGCAAATATAAATAATTCCGGTAATCCTAACTGACCTAAAACGGGGTAAAGTTTATTTTGAGTTCAGGTTAGATAGTGAGAAAAATATACATCTTTTTATATAGTGTATGTAAACATCTGGTCTCAACTATGTACATGTGTGTGTGTGTGTGTGTGTGTGTGGTGTGTGTGTGTATATATATTATGTGTGTAATCTTCAGTGAAGGCACTATAATAAGCAAGAGTGAGCTAAATGTACTAATGAAAAAATGGCAGAATAGGTTCTTTGTGAAAATAGCTTGAACTCAAATGTAGATATTCACTGGTATTTTTTTCCTCATTAATATATAAAGAAAATGCAGATCTTATTGACAGGCATTTTTTATTTATTACATCCTTATTTAAAGTTAAGTTTCGTTTTAGATCCCACTAAACATCCCTAATTATGACTATATCCTATGCAGGGTAAATATGTTTTATTTTTTCTCTCCTTTTTAGGTCTTTGATGTTCAGCGCAAAGTTACTTATAAAAACCTGCCCACCTGGTATCAAGGATTGCGAGAATACCGTCCAGAAATCCCTTGCATTGTTGTGGCAAACAAGATTGATGGTGAGGAAATTATTTTGCGTAAAAATAAGAACTTATGGCCTCTTGTATGAAAACTGTGTAGGTCTAAAACTTTGTTGCCCATAGCAACCAATCAGAACTCCCCTTTCATTTTCCCAGAGCACTATATGAAATGAAAGGGGTACTGATTGGTTGCCCTTGGTAACAAAGCATTTTAGACCTAGACATTTTTTATACATGTGACAAAATGCATAACAATAGTAAAACTTACATGTAAGTATAAAAGCATCTTTAGTACTGGACCAACTGAGTGTTATAATAAACCATCGGTGGTCAGAAGAGAGAACTCCGAAGATCAGCTCACAATTTGCTTAGGACATTTGAATGGAGTGAGGGAGAAGAGAAGACTACAAAGGGGTCCAATGCTTAAAAGGGTGTTTCCACCCAACATATTTTTGGTATATTGCCAGAATATGTTATTGCTTTATAATTGGTGGGGATATGACCTTTGGGGCCAATACTAATTGTAAGAATAGAGAAACTACAGCTTTAATTTATCATTGCATTCCATCTTGTTGAGCACAATGTATACATTGATTAGGAGCACAGGGATGGTAATAAAATGCCCTTCCTTCTTGCTGACACCCAGGAGCCCCAACAGTATAGCACAAGCTTCCTGGGGTCTCTTGTGTCTTAAAGGGGTTGTATCATTTCATTAAATGGTCTTCAGAATAAGGGGACAGTGAAAACAAGCAACTTTGCAATTGGATGTCATTTGCAAAGCTGTCTTGTTTCACAATCTGCCTTATCTTTCGTTTTCTGTAAAACACTGTTCCCAGTGACGGTCGGATTCCTCCTCCTTTCATTTCGTTGGCTGACGGCTTTACTAATTTACATTCTGTCTGGCCCCCAGTCGTATTCACGGGAGCGTGCATTCCTGCCTCTCTCACTCAGAATAAGAGGCCAGCAACAATTTCACTCTGCACAGCCAGCAGAAGCACAGTAACGCTGCAGCTGCTTCTACAATCCGACAACAGCAGAATGGTGCCTCGGTGCCGAATGCTCCTGCATGTAAACATAGAGGGGAGACAGATCGGTGCTGCTGTGGATGAGTTCATTGAAGACTGGATTCAACTGTAACAAACCTCCAGCTGTGAGAGGAGAAGAGATCACTGCTCTGAGTTCATAGAAGACTGTCTAGACTGAATGCGGGGCTGTGGTATGTAAACAGCTCTTACAAAATAAGACTACATAGGGAGAGAAACGACACAGTGACATGTGAACTCAGACAGGGGGGGGAGAGCATCCTGACTCGGGAGCGAGCATGAACAGTGAAGGTGGGGATGATGTCATCCCCCTTCAGTTAAGAAAAGCTCCTGGATTTCAGGAACTGAGAAAATCAAGCTACAAGAAAACAGCTGAACTGATGAAGCGATACATCCCCTTTAACATTTCTCTCTGTAAGCATCCATCTTGTTGATAAGACACAGCGGGGAGTGATGTCACCTGCCCCGAGACTGTTGCTAGAGCAGAGAGGTGGTCAGCAACCTGGAAAAACTATTGCGAACGAGCAGAAGATAAAAACTGTTCTGTCTTTTGAAATGGTGCAAAATGAGAACAGAAATGTATTTGGTAATGCTTATTTAACCTTTTACCTACATTTTTAAAGCTAGTTAGTGAGATGGGACTATGCATTTAGGGCGACATGTCCCATTAGGGCTGCACAATATTTTTGGTGTATTTTGCGCCAAAAAACTGTTCACACCTTATTCTCTATATAAATGAACTGTAATACACCAAAACAAGGCGCATTATGCACCAGGCACGACACATTTGAAGGAGTTTCAAATATGCTAGCAATGATATGATATGTGCCTACATTATGCTATGCGCCTAGATTAGGTGCATCAATTATACTATACAAGGTATGCCAGATTTTTAACAGGTTCATTCATTCAGGCGCACTATACACTCCTTAAGACTGGCCTGGCGGCGCCTCTTTTCTGACAAGTCGCCCATAATACATAGACTTTTTGGTTAGGTTCTTGCTGTTTGCCAATTTTATCACTTTTCCCCTTCTCATTCTAGCTGATCGCCGTGTGACCCAGAAAGGTTTTAATTTTGCCAAGAAGCACAACCTGCCGTTTTACTTTGTTTCTGCGGCTGATGGTACCAATGTAGTTAAGGTAAAATACAAAATGTAGGGTTAGTTTTAATTTTTGACCATTTACTCTTACCTAAAGCCATCACATAATCAAGTGTAAAGCTTTGGATTAATTTACAGCGATTGCACTTGTCATTCTGTGTGACATGCAAATTAGACACAGTAAGGCTATGTTCACACGGCTTAATTGCGTGACGTATTTCGCCCCGCAATTACGGCGTGTGTACGGGGTTGGGACTTGGCGCGTATACGCCGTGAATAATTGACATGTCACTTATCTCCCCGCTCGCCGTATCGTGCGAGCCGGGAGAGGAGACGTAATCCATAGTTCTCTATGAGAACTATGGATTACCGTAATGACTGGGACGTATTTCAGCCCGTAATTCGCGCAGTACGGCCTGAATTACGAGCTGAAATACGTCCCAGATTAAGCCGTGTGAACATAACCTAAGAACTAGCCTAAATAGAAACCATCAGTGTATTAAAGGGGTTGTCTGACTTTCCTTTTTAACTTTAACTGTGGTGCAGAGGCTGAGAGAAAATAATTTAAAAAAAAAAACCAACAAAAAAAAACCCCATCCGATTACGGTTAGTCCAGCCATACATCTGTAAGTCCTTTTTGTCGGACCGAACAGAACGTCACTACTGCTCTGAAGTCAAGGCTTCAAACAGTGATGTTGAGCAGTGTAACCAATCGGAGGCTGCACCAGTGATCTTCTGTTTGGACCAAGCTAGAATACAACTGAAGAGGACCGACAGACACAACGCTGGATCAAGGATTAAAAGTGAGGGGAGAGCTGGGTATGGTTTCTGTTTAATTTTCTCTCAGTCTCTGCATCATAGTTAAACTAATCAAAGGGGGGTCGGACAACCACTTTAAGATCTTATTTGCAGCATTGTTTTTCTCCATTAAATTTAAATTAGTGTTCTCACAATGCTGTTTCACAGATCCACAGCCAGCTTCAGGCTTACATTTCCTAGCTTGGCTGTGGGTGGGTCTACTGCAGTGATTGGCATATCGGCTCTGCTATTCCTAGCTAAGTCTTTTAGAGGGACATTAGTGATGGAGGTTTCTAAACAGCCGTGCACAAGACTACAGCTCTCTAAAAAGTTAAAGTTTCTCAGTATGTAATTTAACCAAGCTATTATGCCACTGATAATACACAGCAGAGAGTGACATTACCATCTCGGGCCAGAGCTGATTGAGGTGAGAGAGGTTGTCAGTAGCTATGAAAACTCTATAAACAAGAGGGAGAAAAAATTGCTCTAAGTCTAAAATGAAGCAAGATAAGAACAGCAACGTATTTGGTTGTAGCCTTTCTGACTAGGGTTGCTGCTGCCTGCTAAAGCAGAGAGAGGTAGTTGGTAACTAGAGAATCTTGTGTACAAACTCAGGAGATATCTGCTGTATCTCTGAAGAGGAGTCAAAATCAGAACAATATATTTGATAGACGTGTTTTTTTTTTTTGTTTTTTTTTACTTTTATCTACATGTTTAAAGCTAATTGTTGAAATGGGAATACCCCTTAAAGCCAGTCTTGTGTTCTATTCTAACAAAGCAATTTTTTTTTCTTCTTAGCTATTTACAGATGCCATTAAACTAGCTGTATCTTACAAGCAGAACTCAAGGGACTTTTTGGATGAAGTAATGCGGGAGTTGGAGGTAGGAGCCACCAGTATATTAACGTACTGTGTGCTATAACGATTGCTTGTACCTGAGTGTATAAAACATTAGGTGTTATTACTGCTTATCGATAACAGCAGATATTGCCATGGTCTTAGTTACTTTCACCATTAACTCCTTAACGACTGCGCACCGTCTTTTGACGGCGGCCGGTGCGGGTCGTTCGTCTGCAGCAACATCTTTTGGCGTCGCTGCAGACACTGGATTTTGCGGCGCCCGGCGCCACAATTTGCGCTAGGGTCGGGGCTGTACTACACAGCCCCGATCCCAGAGCATCTCCTGCGAGCACCGGAGTGCGGAGGAAACCTCCGCAAACTGGTGCTTTAACCCTTTGATTGCAGCGGTGCGTTACCGCAGCGCAATCAAAGGGTTTCCCCTGCTCTGTCGCATGATCGGAACACCCAGTCACCCGACAGAGCCCGGAGAATGGCTGCACAGTCAGCCCTGGGGACCTATAGTGGCCCCAGAGCTGTCTGTGTAACAAGCCAGTGACCTGGACACACTATGTGCTGTCCAGATCACTGCCTGTGTGAAAGTGACACAGATTAGAATGTATTAGCATGTATGAATATGCTAATACATTCCTAAGTGTAAAAAATAAAATAAATGTAAAACAGTTTTCCCTTGATGGGAGTAAAAAAAGACGTAATAAAAAAAAAAAGAATAAAAAAATAAATAAATAAATAAATAAAATAAAAATAAATATTTAGTAAAAAATAATTGTGCATAAATTACACACAAAAAAAACATACACATATTAGGTATCCACACGACCGTAATAACCTGTAGAATTAATCTAACAAGTTAAGTGTGCAATGTTAATGGTATAAAAAAAAAAAAAGTACAACTTGTCTCGAATAAAACGAGGCCTCATCCAACTGCGTCATTGAAAAAATAAAAAAGTTACAACTGTTGAAACGCAAGGAGGCAAACACTAAAAAAATGTTCTGGTCATTAACTACTTTTCAGGCGTTCGGCTTAAGGGGTTAAAGCATACCTACCATTATTATATGCTTTTCATCAGCTATAGTACATATATGAATTCATGAAACTGTGATATACATGGTTACAGAAACCATTCATCTTCCTCACTTTCCAGCAGCCTGTAGTTGTCTTTTCTTACCTATGGGCTCTCTGTTAATGTTCAGAAATTCCTTAGTATATGTTCACATGGCATATTGGGAAGCGTATGGTATGTGCCGCAATACGCTGGGTGTTTTGGAAGCACGCGCTGCACCCGGTCGGCCCCATTGACATGAATTGTCAGTGGCGCGTAAATGGCGCTAACAATTGTCAATTTTCTCCCCCGGCATACAATATGATCGCATTGTATGCCCGGGAGACGACGCGTAATTCATAGCTCTTATAGAGAGCTATGAATTACCATAGTTACAGCGTGCATGTGGCTGCGTATAAAGCGCAATACGCGGTGAAATGTGCATGCAAATACGGTAGAAAATAAGTTGTGTGAACATACCCTTAATCTTTCTCTCTCTCAAAAAAATCTATTAATGTAATACATATTAGGTAGCGAAAACAGGGATACAACTGCAATTTCTGTCTGTTACACTGTATTCTGTTGTGGGGTATGGGCGATAAGAGGGGATACATCTGCTATGTTCCTAGCATATCGGTGATACCACATCTGAGCCCACTCACCCAGTAGGCACGGAGAGGGGAAAATATGTAGTTTTGAAACCACACCATTTTTTTTTTCTGGACTATCTCATATGCATATACAACTGGCTAAGGAATTATTTTGTGACAAAAGACATACTTTAATAAATACAGCTTACTACTAAATAGTATTAATACTTATGTATAAAACGTCTAGATCCAGTCTAATGGTAACTTTGGGATCAGGTATGAAATATTGCTTTAAGGCAGATTGGTTCATGCCTTATGGGTTCCAAAGTCTTCATCATTGTGGGAGAAAGGCTTTAAAAAATCTCTCTACCTCTCCCTTTATCCACATCTTTCCCACCTTTGGTTGAACTCGATGGACATTTTTCTTATTTCAACCATATTAATTATGTAACTAATGGATCTTACAAACTCCTATTCAGTATTTAGATTGGCTTTGCAACTGATGTGATAATAGTGATAGTGGTTATTCATTTAATGCTGCTTTTGATTGATCAGCAGTTATATTCTTAGCTTCTGTTATTTAACAGCCTCGTAAACAAGTCTAGCAAGAACAGAAACTAGAAGCATAACCATATCCCCAATGTTTTTCAGTGGATCATCATTAGTTCCTTACCCTTATATAGTCTCGTACTGACTGAGCGCCTCTTTAATAAAAAATTGGGAGTTTAAACGTCCTTTACTCCGCTTCTTACCTCAGGTCTATCAAACCATTGACCTGTACTTGTTCTCTTGATTTGAAATCCTTGCTTTTTTAGGCTATGTTCACACGGCTTATTTCGGGTTGTATTTACGGACATAATTACGTCCGCAAATACATCCCGAAATACATTTCAAATACGTGTCACAAAGTGTGGCACGTATTTCGCGTCGTAAATACATTCCCCATTCTTTACTATGGAGATTTAAGTCGCGAAATACACCTCAATGAGTGACAGGGGACTAAATTTTACTTTCGTATTTACATGGCGGAAATACGCCTCGTGTGTACGACGAGGCGTATTTTACATTGGAATCAATGCTAATCTAATTGTTCGTTATTTGAAACGTATTTGCGGACGTAATTACGTCCGCAAATACACCCCGAAATAAGCCGTGTGAACATAGCCTTACCGCATATTTTGTTTAGAATTTTCTGAGACTTGTGATATGTTATTCATTACAGTGGAGTTTATAGTCCATCATTTTTCTGGATTTTAAAGCGGTATTCCCATCATATTAATTCACTTTAAACACATAAGCGGAGGTAAATAAAGACTATTACCAAATACATTGCTGCTCTTATTTTACTTTATTTCAGAGTTGGAGTAGTTATTATGTTCTTGTCCAGGATGGTGAGGTCACTCCCTGCTGTGTCTTAGCAGCAGCACAGGAACTTGTTAATCTTTCTGAGAAATTTTAACCCTTTTAGAGCTCGAGCTTTGTGCCCTGCTGTTAAAATCCTTCAGTGTTCCTTTAACAGGCTCAACTAGGAATAGCAGAGCTGAAATATCAGTCACTTCTGTAGAACCGCCTACAGGAAGTAGGAGCCTAAAGCTCCCTGTGTAGAGCAGGCTCTGTGAAATAGGCAGATGGGAAAACCCCTTTAAGGATACTGAAACTCCCTGTTTGCTGTACTTTATATAAGAGCATCAGTTTTCCATTATCATATGTTCTGCTTGTGACACTTTCTACTCTGTATACTTCACCCTCTGTCCAACTATTCCATTTATTTCTTCAATAAGACATTTTTAATTTAAGAAATAAAAAGGTAAAATACCAACTATGACTTAGTAATAAATATTTTGTTAGACAATAAAGAGAATAGTTAAATTGCAAATGAAGTAATAGTGAAATCCAGCAAAAGCAGCAAAAACCTTAACTTATCCTTTATTGAAACTATGAACAATGGCAAGCTTTACGCCCGAAACGTGTTGGTGATGTTTTTATGTTTTTACCCTCTGCACAGTTTCAATAAAGGATAAGAAAAGGTTTTTGCTGCTTTTGCTGGATTTCACTATTCATTTGCTATATTAGTCCTGTGACTGTGACCGATATCCGAGCAACACAAGCAAGCAAAACTGCCATGGGGTATGCCAGGTGAAGATAAAGCTGCAATCAAGGTGAGCTCTATCTGAACTTTTAAGTGTTTGTATTGTTATATGGCACCTGCCTCATCCTGGTTAGGTCAGATTAAGATGGAATAGATATGGTTTTATAATATCATAAACGGGTCATATTTTCTTTTGTCTGTACAGAACTTTGAGCTGGAGAAGCCTGAGGACACCTCTGACAAAGAGGAAGTATCGGAGGGCACGGAGTCACCAAAGACCGTGTGATGTAGCATTTATGTAGGATACGTTTCATAACAGTAGTTGTCCTTCGTCATTGACTATGTCATTTATCATGGAACATTTCCAGATGGAACTATTTTAAGACCCTAGTTTTGAAGAAACCAGACCATACCACCTCTATTTATAAGACTAAAGGAATCTGAGTAACTGAGCCTCCTACCGTGATTTGGATTAATAACGGCAGACAGATCCTACAACTGGAACCACATACTATGAAGCTTGGTCACTTTATCCTTCTGTAAGCAATAGGAGCTGCCGGTGACCTTCTGCAAGTGATCTGCATTTCAAGTTTGTTTGATCATGTTAGAATTGTACTATTTTAGATGGTCAGACACATGATGCTTTTACTGATTTCTTGCATTCACTGGTTTAATAGGTCGTTAGACATCTTATTAAATTAATACAATTGATAATGATTCTTGATGAGTGTCTTTCTTTAAGAAGCTTTGGTTTTCTGTATATGATTTAAAAATGATAATCACCCTGCCCACAGTCTCATTTTCCTCTATTCTATGCAGTTATAACAAGATCCTGTCAACATATGATAGTGATACTAGGATCAAACAGATTTAATACATATGGCACTCACTCACAGATCCTATGAAAGTTGGTGTTCCCCTAGTTCACTCATGGAATTCCCAAGATCTTAACCCTTCAAATCGTCCACTCAAATTACTTATTTATAAATCCAGGAAAGTGTATGTGATGCAACCACATATTTAAATATAATGTTGTTCCCCCCCCCCCAAAAAAAAATGCAGGCATTTATGATAAAATTGTTATAAGAGAAACAAAAAATGTAATATATCCACAGTGATACATAGGGACTCATATTGTTTCCACAACTTAGAGTTTTATTGTCATAGTGGTTCAAAATGGTAACGGGCAAATCAATTCACTCACTGTATTCTTTAGACTGACAAAGGGGATTATCTCTCCATGGGGAGAGGAACAATGTAGGTGTGAGGGTTTAAGATTGCCTTTTGCACCTCACAAACATTTGCAAATAACAAGGCGTCATGGGAAGAGAGCGGAATGCTCTAGCTCACTTTTTTGGATGGAACCATCCTTAAAGGGGTTTTGCCACGATGTAATGTAATGTTGTAATGTTGACGTGGGATCCTCCAAAATGGGTATTTAATCACTTTTCTAAATATATGTGATTACAAAAAGTGAAGACTCTGAGAGCTACAGCATTTCTCAATCCCCCTTAGTTACCTGAAAGCTTGCATTAGACACGACCAGAGGAGCTGACAGGCCGTGCTTGCGTGAAACACTACTTATCTGATGAATGGGAAAATGAATAAGCTTCAAGGGGCTGTGGAGAAAGTGCAGTGTATGAGCCTGTGTCTTGCTGTTTAGAGAATCCACTGTTGTAAAGTTATTATTTGAGTTAAGTTTTGAGACGCTCCCTTATTCCTCACCCTCTCTCAACTGCAGCCTTCATGACTCAGCATGATTTGTTTATATTCTACTCCCATGCTGATAAGGAGGTAAGTAACTCAGTCCTGGCAAAACCCCTTTAAAGGGAATCCGTCGCCAATTTATTTTTTACTTATTAAATCAAGCCCCTGATCCATATTCTTTTCCTCTCAGTCGTTTTTATTTCCTGATTTGTAGATTTCTTCTTTGGCCGTCTATATACGATTGTGGGGAAGACATTCTTGCTTGCACTGCTTTAACAGCAGTCAGAGAGATACATTACAGCAGCTTCATGCACATAGGATTCTTAAGACTGATTCTGCCCCATAGACTTGTATAGGAGAGTTTTCACTGTGCAGGGAGGGGAGAGGGGGAGCTGTGACGTCTCCTCTTGTGACTGGTGGATTCTGTGTTCTCTGTACACAATGGTGTCTCCTTTCAGTTTGACCCTGCTTTTACTCATAATGAGCACACTGCTGAAAAGCTCTCTAAACAGAACAGGAAGTGTCAGACGATTATTAGGCCTAGTGGCCAAAGTGAAAACTGCAGGACTTAGGAAAAATACTGAAAGTGATATGGAAAATAAAAAAAAAAACATAACCAAAAATTCCTAAAAAATGTGTTTAACATAAAAATGTAAGTTAAACAATAAGTCATTTTTTGAAGACACATTCCCTCTAATTCACTGAGTTTTGGAAACCAAATAGGATTCATGCCAAGTCAGTAGTGTTCATCTACATACAGCTGTTTTAGGGTCTTTGCCCCTTCGCGGAGCAGGACTTACTGGCTGATTAAGTGAGTGACAATGAGTGGTTCAAAAAGGAAATTATCTTTTTTTTTTTTTTTTTGGTAATCCTAATTGACCTCAAACGGGTAAGGTTTATTCTGATTTCATGTCAGATAGTGAGAAAAACATGCAGATGTGTCTTTTTATACAGTGTATGTAAACTTCGGGTTTCAACTGCAGGTGTGTGAGGGTTTATGATTGCCTTTTGCTCGTAACAAGGCATTATGGGAAGAAAGCTGAATGCTCTAGCTCCCTGTATTTGATGCGACAAATTAGGCAAAATAGTTTGCTCCTTTGTGATCTGGAATAGTGTTCCATACAATGTAATGTAATAACATCAAAAAATAGCTAGAAGATACAAATTCAAAGATGTCACACCAGGTCAGAACCCTTTTGGCTCACTGTGTCCGGTGCTGAGACTATTTAAACAAAACATTTCTCAGGATCACTTCACACTCATTAAAGAACAATCCCTGCAAATGATGAGCCTGCTGCACTGTGGCTAAGGATGCTGTTTGTAACTGTAGCCACTTTACATTTTTATTGTCTAGATACTTTTAAATTACAGGAGTGCTGAAAGTGTATTGTAGAGATTTCCTGTATTCCTAATCTCTAGCACAAAACAAGCTGGAATCTATGTATGCTTATTTGTAATAAGTGAGTAAACCCACATGAAGACACATTGTACACAAATTGACAAATTACAATAATTTATCAAAAGTGCTAGCTGATTCCTAAGCATTATCCAAGGGAGGCGATGTGCATGTTCCCTCCCCATGGGTTTTTGATTTTATTCAAAGATGCAGACAGTCCATGTGCCTAAGTCACCATTAGGTTCATAGGATATCAAGATGCCTGTTGGAAAACTATGTTCAAAGTTCAAACTGTGTCGGGTTTTGAATCAATTTGCCTTTTGGCTCCATTTCATACAGAGTGAGGGAAGTATATACCTGCTTTTTCCAACCTTTGACCTTGTGACTTGTTTGTGGTCATGGCTTGATAGGAATTAACACTATTTGTGTATGGGATACACCAGATTATAGACAATGTGATTTTATGTAACACGAACAACCCTGATTAAAGGGGTTTTATCGCTACAAAGATCATGTCTCAGATTATGGGGACAGTAAAAATAAGCACTTTTGTAATTGGGTTGCATTACCTCTGTCACTTGGTTTAGCAGATATGATCTTTTCTGTAAATCTGTATTCTGTTTCTGCTGCTGGTCGGGATACGCCTCCTGACTGGATCCTGCCTCTAGACACGCCCCCTGCACTGTGATTAGCTGGCTGACATTTCATTCAGCCTTTTGGGATACGCCCCCACACAGGAAACGCCCCAGACATGCACCCTGCGCTGTGATTGGCTGCCTGCACACTGTGTTTTCTCCCCTCTGAGCTGTTAAAACCGATAGTGAAACCAAGGGCTGCTAGCTCTATACTCCTCTTCCAGCTCTAGGGTGAATGATCTGGGTAATTACTGGCTGTTTAAGTCACAGATCCCCTAATATAACAGAGTCTTATAGAGAGCGTCTCCTGCCTGTTAACGGGGAGAGGAGGAGGGGAAAGGCAGTGTGCATTGCTCCATATAACCCAGTCTGCTGCCTGGTAAAAGAGGAAGGGGGGGCAGTGTACACTCCTCACATGTCTCATTAGTTCAGGCTGTGTGTATAATTGCATATAGCACAGCAAGGAGCTTGTGGAGTCAGCCTAAAGCTCGGCAGACACAGGAGCAGCATACAGGAGGCTGAGGAGCTATCCTCTGCAGACATCCTTCTGCTTCGGCTGCCTCACCCAGGATGATGATGTCACAGGGCTTCAGTGAGGGGAGACACGCCTGCTGGGAGGAGAGACACGCCCCTGGATTTCAAATTCAATCTCGGAGAATTAGCTGAAGAGCACGAACAGTTCATATGATAAAACTCCTTTAAAGATAGACAGTCTGATGCTCTAGAAGATATCTGCCACTTCCAGGTGTAGCTGTACCTTCCCTCTGTATATGTCATATATTCACAACCTCCCTCCCTCCCTCCACATCTCCTACTGTCCCCTTCCGCCACCCCGGTGCCTATATTCCATCCACTGTATATATCTGTACCCTTCATGGGGTATGTCTGCACTCTGTTAATATTCACTCCCTTTACCCTCCAGAGATTTCTGTACTCCACCTTCTGTAAAGATCTGTGGTCACGAGCAGGCAGGACCCCCTCTTCTCACCAAGGCCTCAGGGAGCAAGATACCACTCTACAGCCCACACAGGGCACAGTAATTTTTCAAATTGTCTAGTGAGATGATCATCATCATGATGAACACCATAGTTAAAATGTAACTAACCTGGTGTCTGCAGCTCTGATTGCCCTTACCCAACACTCACTCTAAAACCAGTGGGCCGAGCACTGGCATCACTGCAGAGGTGCAGCTTCTGGCTATGCAGATGACAGGAGCTGGACCCGAAAAAGACATCGACCTCTCCACAGACAATCTGCTTTTATATATAAGATAATGGATGTAGTACACATATATAAAATGTAATGTAGTCAGCACTCGATTATACGCACTTTATTGTAGTTCAATTTACAAGCATACTGTCATGTTGCTAATCTTCCACTCTATAAGCATGGGGCTATGGCTAAAATCATAGCTGCATACATGGATGTTGGGCAAGTTTAAATAGTACTGTTGTATGTCACAAGATTTTGGAATAAAAAAGTTGTGTTTTCCTTAAAACGTACATACTAATTAAGTGTAATTAAATATTGGCTAAGCACAGTTTTATCAACTATACAACACAATCAGCCTTCAGCTTCATATTTCAGTTGCATTGTAAAAAGTGATCTTTATTGGTCAGGTTGTGGCATGTTCCCTTAGGATGTGTAAAAGGGGTCAAATCTACCATGTTCCAGCGAATAACGGATAAAAATTTAAAATCTGTAACAAAAAAAAAGTGAAATATTGAAACTTCACCTCCACTTTGCTTTAATTTCAGTGAAATACCTAATTAGTTAATAAACTTCCTAAATGCTGTTTTGAATTCTTTAAGGGGTGTAGTTTCTTAGATGGAGTAATATATGGGACTGTCTAACATACAGGCCCCTCAAAACCATATCAGAACTGGACTGGTCCCTAAAAAAATCTGTTTAAAATTTTCCTGAAAATGTGAAAAATGACTACTAACTTTCTAAGCCCCCTAATGTTGTAAAAAAATAAAAAGACATTTAAAAAAATGCTTGCCAACCTACAATAGACATAGACAAATTTTTTTGAGTGGAATAACTATCTGTCTTAGTCTATGTTCACACGGCTTATTTTGGGACGGACTTCAGATCGTAATTTGCGCCGTACTGCGCGAATTACGGCTGAAATCCATCCCAGTCATTACGGTAATCCACAGTTCTCATAGAGAACTATCGATTCAGTCTCCTCTCCCCGCTCGCTGTATTTCGCGAGCGGGGACTAAGTGACATGTCAATTATTCACTCCGGGATACGCGCCGTGGATGTGGATAACAAATGTCTATGGGGCCGGCGAGCTGCCGCCCCTCCCCCCCCACCCCACACCCGCTGCACGGCACACGGCATAATTGCGGGCGAAATCCGTCCCCGCAATTACGCCGTGGATAAGCCGTGTGAACATAGCCTTACATGCAGAAATTTTAGAATTTTGAAAATGGAAATTATTTTAAATTTTCATGATATTTGGATATTTTTCACAAATAAGCAAGGATTGCATGGACCAAAATTTCTTACTAACTTAAAGCACAATGTGTCACGAAAAAAAAGTATCAAAAAGTTATTTTCACGTAAAGTGACACATATCAGATTTCAAAAATGTGATTCTGTCAGAGAGGTCAACACTGGCTGCGGCGGTAAGGGGTTAAGGAAGGTGAGAGGCACCAAATGTCACGTCAGGCCATTCGTAACCATTTAAATCAGTGTGGTCTGCGTGCTAGACGACCTGACTACACCACCAGGCATAGGCATAATTGTGGTGCTTGGGCCAGGGAGCATCTACGCTGCACGAGAGACCAGTGGTCTTCAGTGCTGTTCAGTGATGAAAATTGATTCACTGTGGCAGAAATTATGATCGCCAGTGATGCTGGAGATGTCAAGGAGAGGGCTATGCATCAGCCAGGTCAGGTACCTTTGCCGGTTGTACAGCACGCAGACCACGCTGATGTAAACAGTTACGAATGATCTGATGTGTCACTTGGATGCCTCTCTCCTTCCTTAAACATGTCTGGAGTTGTGTTGAATTCATCATCTGGTTCCTCAGGGCATATTTTACAATAAAGCAGTCATCAGTGTGTGATGAAGCCAAAGGACGTCCTGCCTTCCTGTGACTCTTCCAATCTCTCTGTTGCAACCTGCTGATGACACTCTGTGACACACTAAGCTCAGTGGCCGCTTTTGTCTGACAGCATCCTGCTTGAAGCCTAGCAATGGTGAGGTACTGTTGATCAGTTGTAAAGTTTCATGATGTCAAAATGTGAACAGCATGATGAGGAGGACTGTTTAAATCCCAATTCAAATTGATCTCCTAAATTTATTGGGCGATTCGGGAATCAAACATCTGTTGTGAATTTTGCCATTAAACTTCTTGTTAAAGATCAGCAAGTTGTGTAAAAAGTACTGAAACATTAAGCAGTTGAATATGTGCATTCTATAGGTAAGAGATGGTCTAATTTAGTTCACTTAACAAAATGTTCAAGAAATTGTATGTTCATCCTGAAATTTCAATCAAAAGCCAAATATCTCTTTTGCCATAATCATATCAACCTGCAGAATACAGTCCGTCCCCGGGTTACGAACGGGATAGGGACTGTAGGTTTGTTCTTAAGTTGAATTTGTATGTAAGTCGGAACATGTATATTTATTAAATGTAACTCCGGCACAAAAGGGTTTGTTTTTAGTTTTGGATCGTGCAGGGAAGGGTTTTTACATTTGTTTTGCTGTCTGTGCCACTGTTAAGAAGATTTTCCTTCATTTTCACTTCATGTGCTGCTGTGGCCTGCTGGAACTTGTCGTTCCACGGCTACTATCTGCTGTGGAACATGAAACTACAAGTGCCAGCATGCCCCATAAGTCTCCGTTTGTAACTAGGGGACAGATGTAAGTCGGAACGGTGTAAGTCGGGGACTGCCTGTACAGGTAACACATCATTTATACAGAAGACAAAGCTCCCGCAACCAGGGTGCAAGTACAGTCACACTTTACCCTACTTAGAATTTGTGTTCGGTTTGTCTGTATATTCTATGGTACGGTCAATCACACCATTAGAAAGTGCGTCTTTTCCGGCAAAATAGAAGCCCTCATATGTCTATGTAGATGGAAAAATAAAAAAGTTATGATGTTAGGTGTAAAACAAAAGGTGAGAAGGACCATTCCAGACCGCTAGTGCAGCACTGGCAAAGTCTTGGAGGCAAGAATGGGAGATTCAGATGATTGAGGCACTCTTCGTTGCCTGGTTCCAGTGACGTATCTCTCCAGTTTGCTGTTGGCATGCCGTCACTTTTGAACGGGGCTGTCATCGCTGCAGCCTCTGATTAGCATGCCAATAACTTACATCACTTTTTGGAAGTGATCAGCACTGAAAAAATTGCCTTTTCAAAAGCCAAATGCCCCACAGCCAGAAATGTCCGACATTGGTTGGAAGAACATGACTAAGACTTTCAAGTACAACTCTGGCCCCCTATTTTTCCAAACTTGAACCAAACTGTACATCTGTGGGACCACCATAATCGTCATGTTTACTCTATGGTTCCTCCCCAACACACCTTCCAGCAGCTGTGGAGTGCACTGCCGTGAGCATGGTTCCAGATACCTGTGACAACCTAACAGGACCTTATTGGGTCACTTCCTGTCTAGCTGCTGTCTGTGCTACACAAGGCAGTTAGTCTGAATATTAGCTGGTGGTCAAATTAATGTGACTCAAGTGTATATTGCATCTTTAGCTCAGGGTCTGGTCACTCTGTTCATGCTTGTGGTACACACACGATAACATTGGGTAAATTCCAAATGTGTGCTGTAGACTTACAGTCCAGTTGTGTGCAGTTACAGTGTATGCCATACAGTAGCATTCATTGACTACTGAACAGTACATGTTTTTTGCAGGCTCTCTTCGCATTGACTATGCTTTCCAATGCAGTGACAAAAAAGGTATGCTGATATCTAGCATTGAAACTTAAGCTAACATGATATTCTTTTGGCATACTTTTGGCACATTTGAGGTTTTTGACATGTTGAGGATATACTCCATAGCAGGGCTGGGACGATGGGTAGGCAAAGGTAGGCAACCGCCTAGGGCTCCACTTCATCCCAGCAGAAAGGGGACGCACATAGGTATAGAGTGGGCAGAATTTTACATTGGAAGGGGAGGGGTGGGGTGCTACATGCCTTATTTGCCTAGCGCACCAGAATACCTTGGCCCATCCCTGCTCCATAGCTTTTCTTAAAATATATTGTGAACTTATTCCAAGGGGAAAAGATTAGATGACACCCTTAGGCCATGTTCACACGGTGTATTTGCAGGGCGTAATTACGCCCCGCAATTACGCCGTGTGACGGGGGCGGGGCGGGAGCGGGGGACTGAGCAGGGGGCCGGCACTTCGCCGGCCCATAGACTTGAATTGCCAGCGGCGCGTATACGCGCTAGTAATTCACATGTCAATTATCTCCCCGCCCGGCGGCTTCGCCGGGCGGGGAGAGGAGACGTAATCTATAGTTCTCTATGAGAACTGTGAATTACCGTAATGAATGCGCCGTTTTCGGCTCATAATTGGCGCATTTCGGCGCGTAATTACGGACCAAAATACGGCCCATTTTAAGCCGTGTGAACATGGCCTTAAAGTTGGCTAGGATAAGTCCTTCTGCTAAAAAGCATGGTTCACCTGTTAATGGTAAAAGAAAAGCATACTCCCCCTCCCATCTCTAAGACTATTCCCAGGGGCTATGTAAAGCACCATACCGGCAGTCCCCGGATCACGAATGGGATAGAGACTGTAGGTTTGTTCTTAAGTTGAATTTGTATGCAAGTCGGAACAGGTATAGTTATTAAATGTAACTCCACCACAAAAGTTTTTTTTTTTTGTTCGTTTTAGATGCAGGGAAGGGTTTTTACATTTGTTTTGCTGTCTGTGATCCTGTTAAGAAGATTTTCACCTTATTTTCACCTCATGTGTTGCTGTGGCATGCTGGAACTTGTCATTCCACAGCTATTATCTGCGCTGGAATATGGAACTACAAGTGCTAGCATGCCCCATAAGTCTCTGTTTCTAACTAGGGGACAGATGTAAGTCAGAATGGTGTAAGTTGGGGACTGCCTATATAATGCTTTATTAATGTGACAATGTAATCTTGACCCATCCACATAGAAACAAAAAGACACATATAATGCAATAAACATTTATTTTTTAGGTAATTTGATTTTAGAAACTATATTAAGTGACTTGGATTTGATGGTAGGCAAGGTCACTTAAGGTTCATGGCTTTCCTTTCACTTTACCAGATATGGATATTACTTGCTTTAAAAGCACATAGTGTACAGGGTGTGACTGGTTTGACACCGTTTCCTCTACGATGGCAGACATGGATCTGCTCCCATGAGCCTCAGATGTCCCCTCTGCTGGAGGAGCATTTTCTGCAGGAGGAGCATTTTCTGCTGGAGGAGCATTTTCTGCCGGAGGAGCATTTTCTGCCGGAGGAGCATTCTCTTGTTGTGCTTCTGGTTGTGCTGGTGGTGGTGTTGATTTGCCGCCTCTCAACTTTTCTTGGATCCAGGGCAGAAAGAGTTGGGTGTTGGTGTACACACCTGGCTTCTTTGAATGGGCACATCCGCTTCCCCAACTTGTGACACCAGTCACAAAATATTTACCGCTATTTTCATCCTTACACATAAGTGGTCCTCCGCTGTCACCCTGTAAGTAGTTGTAAGATGATTTTTAGCATTTGTTAAAGAGAAACTGTCACATAGTTTTTGCCCCCCTGGCTGAGGACAGAACAAGCTAGTGTCAGACATGCTGTTTCCAGCGCTGTGTCCCTTATTCTGTAAGATGCTGGAGTTTTCGTGTATTAATGCTCAAATCTGCAGTTTTCAGCCAGAAGAGTCATTCGAAGAGTCCTTCAGAGTGTCATTTTCAAACCCTGCCCATATAAGGCTAGCCCCGCCCACCTCAACTGACAAACCTATTACTTTGAATAGGTAGAAACATGTGGATAACTGTCAGTGGGCGGAGCTAGCCTTTGGTGGGTGGAGCTAACACCTGCTCATGAATAAGATTTGAGAGGTAAATGCTCTAAAACTACAGCATCTTACAGCATAAGGGAGACAGTGTTGGGAACAGCAGGTCTGACACTGGCTTGTGCTGTCCTCAGCAAAGGGGGCATAACCTATGTGACTTGTTCCCTTTAAGTTATCTAGAATAGGAAAACTTTGATAGAGAAATTAAGGATATTGG
This sequence comes from Phyllomedusa bahiana, assembly GCA_025379985.1. Taxonomy (NCBI): domain Eukaryota; kingdom Metazoa; phylum Chordata; class Amphibia; order Anura; family Hylidae; genus Phyllomedusa; species Phyllomedusa bahiana. Next base: position 142,121 of record JAODAL010003826.1, on the reverse strand, counting down.
TAAACACTATGGGCAACAACTATGAACTCGCCTGTGCCATTTTTTTTGCCTCATATTGCGCCAAAAACCAGCTGGCACACTGCTCTATAGCTGGTACGACCTAGAATGCACCAAAGTTTGATGTGAAACTGCCATGTTTGGTGCATGTCACTTTCATTCATGGTGTTGTATTATACGCTCCTCTATATCTTTACAGAACAGGCGTGTTGGCGTCAATTTACAAAGATGTCAAATGCGAGTTCATACATGTCGACCTATGTTTATTTTAAGTCCTACCTGACAGCTGTCAATTCCACCTTCTTCATATCCAGCACATAGGTTGTAGCCGTAAATTGTACCATTGTACCACTGAGTGCCGTTGCACTTTGGAAGATCAACCTGGTTTACTTTAGCCTCCTGTAGAATATCTGCTGGTTCTATGGCTGTGGATAAGAATAATTTTTATCAATAGGTACTGTGCATGAAAGTTTCTTTACATAACATATCAATGGACTGTAGGCATAGGTGTAATCATAGCCAGAGCAGCTGCTATGAGTCCTGTCTACTCAGATTCAAGACATTATACCTTTTTGTAGCAATGAACAAGTTGGTGGCTTCTTGCTATCTAGTTTTTGAGTTCTCATTACTTGCTTAAAATTGTAAGAGTTGTATCCCAGAGGGGAGATGTATGCTAACTGGTGTAAAGTGGAGCAATTTTCCATTATAGAGATTTAGAGATTTCATCTCTCATTTCTTAGAACAGGAAAGTGTCTGTGCATATTTTTAGGGTGACTAAAAGACTAAAGGTAGGTACCGAAGTATCTGGCTGTCCTTGTTTCCAGTAGAAAAGTATAGGAATAAGTTAGGCTACTCTAATACTTTGCAAAAAATTGGAACGTTCATGTTAGGTTTTTTGATTTGGGGGGGAAATGCTACTGTAGGAGTATTCTATGAAAAAATAGCAATGGTAGTGCCTATAGAATAGACTAGCTATAGAAACATGTCAGAGTGTACTAAGCTACATACTATTATAAAGGCCCCTCATAAATCTTGTTATATCCCACACAATAGGGGAAATAGGCGCCACTGCTTGCTTTTCACCCAACAATTCTAAATCACAATTATTACTTACAACTCTCAGCTGTGACACCCCAACCACTTATGTAGCAAGGGCTTAATGCTTTGATGTTCATTTTGCTGGAAGGTATACAGGCGGGCTGCACATAGTCACTATATACTACTGGCTCCTTCAACTCAATAAGAGCAATATCATAGGCCTCAATGCGTGGGTTGTACTTCTCATGTTCCATATATGACTTGATCGAACGTATCTGTACATCTTGGGAGAGTGCAGACAGTTGGTGAGCTCCAAGAACTATTTTCCACTTGGGCACAGTCCTTAAAAATAAAACAAACAGTTATTTATTTGACACTATGGGAAATAGATTTACAAAGGCAATTGCACCAGAATTCTGTATGACTTGACATGCAACATTATAGCCCAAAATGTTGGTGCAATAATCACCATATACTTAGCCAAGTAATAGGCAGTATAGAGTTAGACAACGTTATTTAAAGATGTGATAAATTTATCATACAGCCTGAACCACTGTGATTAATTTGACACATTCTATACTGTCTAGCATAAGTTTACACAGCCGTATAAGACAGCATTCATAAATCTGTCCCATTACATACATACAATAAAACACAATTTGCCTTTTTACTGGACTTTTTAACGCTTTTAACAGCCTTATAGTCTGATTTCATTTTAAGAGTAACATTAAATAAAAACCAACACTTCATGCCTTAACAGTATTTTATCACTATGGGTTTATAGTTCCATTATTAATTCAGAATCTTGCTTACTTTCTGCTGGCTTTGAAGCAATGTGAAGCTGTTAGCACCCAAGACTTATCGATCAGTGTTCCTCCACAAGAATGTCGATGACCTTCTCCGCTTGGGATCTGAATGCTCACAAGCCATGGCCAAGCTCCTGGTAGAGCGTCTACTCCACCAACAATTCTCAGTCCACCAAGCCCAATCATCAGGGGCCGGGAACCACAGGCTTGACGAAAGAATGATTTTCATGTTAGAAAAGTTTACCAGTGATAGAACAAGAATGAACAAAAACAAAGCAGTGACAAATATAATGTTACCACTATCTACATACACACTTTTTCAATTATGTCAGTACAATATCCAATAGATTCGTGCCGGCTGTAACTAAACATTTTGTTTCCAGAGATGATTGATTTGACCAATCATCAGTTTATTTAACAACCTGGACTCTTTGGGCCACATGTATGAACCTGTTTAGGTATAAAACTAATTTTTTTGCCCATAGTAACCTAAGTGCTAAGTCTAAGTGTTAGCTACATCTGCATGACATCTAATTTTACTTCAAAATATATAGGTTGCACATATATCCTTACAATTTGACTTACAGGCAGGATCATTTACATCGGCAGCTGATATAAGCGCTATAACAATAAATGTGATGACTGAGGCAAATAACGCCATCGCTGATTTCTTCCACCAGGTCCAGAGAATATTGCTTTGCTTGAAAACTTCCCTTCTTCTATGATATTCTCACACAGAATTCCGTTTTTGTTTCAAACACCGCAATGACCTCATAGAGAAGAAAACTGTTGCCAGGCAGTAGTGGATTATACTTCTGTTAACTGTGACATCTGCCTTGGAATGTCACCATTTAAAGGTATACTCACCTATATTCACATAGGACGACATGCATGAATGGGGCTGCGCCAGTATTGTGTGGAGCTTTTAGCTCAAAAACTGGCACAGCCCTGTTCTCTAGATTTATAATCAGGTGCACTCCTAAATTAGGTGCATTATAAGGTGCCCACAGCATTTTGTAATGCGCCTGAGATTGGGGCGTTCTGGAGGCGTGTCGCACCACAACCGTATGGTTCTACACATTTATGACTGTAGGACGGCACAACTAGGCGCATTACTGCTGGAACAGCCAGAACAAGTTAAAAGTGGTTTACCTGAGCCCGAGTTGTCGTTTTGGAGTTAGAAAGCGCTAAATCTATGACCCGAAATAGAACAGGTCCATAAATTCAGGCGCATTCTACACTACTAATGCGTGCAATAAAATTGTCGTCTGGGCCAAAATTCATACGTATAAGCATCTTTTGACTTACTTACATCATGACTTGCGGCTGTCATACTATTTTCATTGTGTAAAGAAAATAAAGGTTTGTGAAAGCAGTAGACGGATATCGTCTATCACCAAATAAGAAAATGGTAGCTGTTAGTGTGCCCCAAAATGTACGGTACATAAAACATACAAAATATACAAAAACGAAAACATAGGCTTGTAAATACTTAGACACACCACTAAAATATATATTAAATAAAGGTTATTAATCCATGAAATCACTGCATATGTTTGAAAACAATTAAAGCGTTTAAATTTTTGTTAAACCCATAATTAGTCTATTTTTAACGGTTTCTAACTACATACTGTAAATGTATATAGAGGTATTATGGCTTAAATACATTTCTAGATTTACTATTACATGCAAGAGGGTATTGATATAGTATATGGTTGGCCTAGCTTATTAAAAAAAAAGACTTGCTTTTAAATAATACTGTTTTATTCAACATATTCACCTTTCAACTCTATACATTTGAAGGGATTGTCTGGTCTAAATAAAAATTTAAGGCTTCTGATGCCAAATAAAATAATAAAGCCTACATTCACTTTCCTCTGCTCCTCTGTTTCACCGCTGGGTCTCCCTGGTCTTCTGTTCTTTTTTAATGGGATATCATCACTGCAGCCTCTGCTTGGCTTCACTGGTCTTGTGCCTCTGCTTACATCACCATTCAGAGCTTCTGAGTTCCAAATGGTTATGTAATGGAGTAGCTGCATCAGTGAAGTCCCGTTCACTGAACACCAGGGAGACTCAGCGCTGGAACAGATGAGGCCCCATTAACCTATCATTTAATTTTTATTGAACCAACCAACACTTTTAATGAATTGATTAAAAGTAAAAAAAAAAAAAAGGGTTATCCTGTTCTGCATACCAAGACGGCACAGAATCCATTAACATCTCGTGTCATATTATGTTAATACTTTCAATGATGTTTTTGAAGACATAATAATCAGATGGAGAAGAAGGGGTTTTTGGGAGGTGATAAAGCTGGTAGTGTGCTGTGGAATGTAACACCTATTCTGCTTAGTCCTTTCTAGGTGAGCCACGCAGAGGCAATAATATGAGAGAAGTTGGACGGAAGTCCATCACAGTCAGGGCAGAAATGTCCATTGATACAGTACGCGGGTGCGAGCAGCATGGTAAGATAGGGCGCAAGCCCGTTCTGGAGATGGTGAACTTGTCTGAGGATTGTTGTTTATGGGAGCATGGTGGCAGCTTTAGCAGCACATATTAGTGTGCATGCAGGAGAGTTGAAGGGGGAGTGGGTTTTGTGGATTCTCTGATGGCTAATTGGTGAGCACCTGAATAGGGTTTGTACCTAACCTGATATAAAATGAAATGAGCTTAGACCACATGGGACCGTACCTCTAATCCCCGATGAAGCCAGTTTAGCTGGTGAAACATGTTGGGGAGGTCAGGCATGACATTTTAAATTGTGATTTCTCACCTCTGTCTACAAGTGTCACCCGCTGCAGAGGGTATCACAAGGGGGCCTTATTTGTTTTGTGTCTATTAGATTAGGGACGACTGCCCAAGTAGGAGGCTTGGGATCCCTTATTGGAGTTAGTAAATTGCTGTACATATAAGGCTTTCCTGTTAATAGGTGGTGTTCCACCAGACTTGATGATAGAAAAGGAGCTATACCTTCCTTCAGAAGTAGAAAGGGTTAAATGGTGAGGTTAGAAATCAGGTTTTTAAATAGTGTGTATAGAGGTTAAGTGTTATACATAATAAAAGTTACGTTTTAGTGTTTTATAGATAGAGAACTGATAGAGTTTAAGTTTGCCTATGGCAAAATAGTAAATATAATAATAATCAGATGGAACCAAATTAGGAGAAAATGGGGGATGATTGACCAGGGCACTATGAGACTTGTGACACATTATCCTGCAATGACCAGAGGCCCTTGGAAATTGTTTCTGGTCATGTTTCCTGATGTTCTTGGATTGAAGTTTGATTAACAGAGATGCATAATATTCTCCCATGATTGACTTTCCATGCTCCCCATGTAAATTATGCCATCTTTTTTCCCGAGAAAATGGAGGCAAGAACATTTTATTAGCAGATTTCTGCATAGAAAGCTCTTTGAGCTAAGGAGAATCAGAATGCTTCCACTCCTTAGAGATTTCTTTAATTTTTGGATCCTTATCATGAATACAGGTTTCATCACTTATCCAAAATCATAGCATAGGTAATATACATTTTTCATTGTTATGACACGAAAATCAGCCTCCCGGGGCTCTTCTCATCCGTAACATCTTTTCTACCACATTTAAAATCAGCAACCTAACTTTTAATTGTTGCGTTAGATAGACACTGATCTCCTTATGTTGTTGACTTATCATCACAAATTTCTTTACCCGATAGTCCTTTCGAAAACTGGTGCCTGATGACCGAACAATATTCGATTTTGTTGACCCCCACCTGACATGGTTTACTTTTCTTAATCACAATTTTAAAATGGAACACTACCTTCATTATCAAGAAAAAAGGACTTCCATTTATTAAGGAAAAAGGAGATCGGGCAGTATTTTTACCAAAACGGGATCAAAAGCCAATCGACTTAGGGAGAATATTGGGAAGAGGTAAGGCAGTGGTCAGATACAGATCTGGATAAATATTTCAAATCTACCACTTCCAGCAGTAAGGTCATATGTACCAGGATAAGGTCTATGTGGTAAAAAGCATTAAATTGAGCATAAAACAAGATTTTTGTCTTCTGAGAAAAAAAAAAAAATCGCCATGCATCCGCCAAATTAAACTCATCCAATAAATCAGTTGTCTAAAAGGTTATGTCTACACTGCATTGGACAAAAAACAGGGCGAAAGTGGCTGATTATTTTCCGATGCAGGACTACGGTTTTTGTTACGTTTTGTACAAAAACCGCGGTCGCTTCTATTCATTTTTTACATCACCCATACAGTTGTATTGTATGGAAAGATGCCAAGAAAATGAAAAGTGTCGGCGTATTATACAACATGTTGTATAATACGCCGGTGCCAGAAGACGAGTGGAGAAAAGACGAGCTGTGGAGACTACAGCTCCTCTTTTCTATTGTCCTCTATGGGGCTGCAGGGATGATCTTATTTTCATTCCAAAAAGGGATTATTTAGCATGCGCAGTCCTAATGGGTCATTTTGGCAGCTATGCCAATTAAGAGACATGCTAATAGGAAAAAGTGGGAGAAGAATGAATGTAAGCCAGACTATCTGTCCTCAGGACCCCTGGGTAGCTGACCACTTAGGCCAAATCTTGGGTCATAATCCATGTTTTCCATACCTCACCCATGGGATTATGGCCAAGGAACCCAGTCACATCTCCTATCTTGCATGCAGGAATTCCTGGCTTTATGGAACCACAGAAATGGAGTTTGGCCTAAATTATACATCTTTCATATTCATATTTGGCATGCTTAGGTTGGTAAATTTATGCTTGGGGACTTGTCAGTCATTATATCTGGCTAGGCGACTCCTTTGAGGAATTATGACACAAGCTGGAATTAAGACTTTCCTAGTGTCCTCTGTGGTTGGGTCACATATCCCTGATCACCCTTCACGTTGTGCAGGAGGAGGTGGGGCCTGAATGTGTGCTTGAGATGGATTGTGCCCTGGAGACATCTTCTGTGTGGCTTCCCTTTTCTCTCAGAAATAAGAGACAACACAAAATAGTGCACAGGAAAAATATGTTATAGAAAACACAATTTTGTTCTGGTCCAAAAAGAGTACACAAGTACGCCATTTTGTCTTTTCTCTTGTCCTTTTTTTCTATGTATGTCTATGGGACTGAGAAAAATAGTGCTCACTCGTCTATCTTTGTTAGTCCCATAGGCTTTGAATGGAGCAGCGCTGTGCATGTTTCACCACTGCTTTATGCAAACACTTCCTGGTTTGGGGATCGCAATAAGGAAAAATAGGGGACTAGAGAATGATTAGTAGGGGGTCACAAGGGTGGCATGCATTTTAGATGGCTTTTGTAGGAAAAAGCGTTAAATCCCACCTAAGCAACTGTGCTGGGGAGCTGTTTTTACTAAGAATATCACCATTGATAGGTCTCTCTGTGGTAACTATGCTCAAAATGTGGTTCCTTAAACTGGTCAGTTCTCACTCCCGTTCCCCCTCTTATGTGCAGTAACGGCTGTCTATCTTCATATTACATGTCCCCTGTGTTTTAAAAATGTCAATAGAAATATTGATTGTAAAAATTTAATAAATGTTAGGAGTAGCCAAAGATGTATTATAAATCTATCTATCTATCTATCTATCTATCCATCGATCCATCCATCCATCCTACCGTTCAAAAATTTGGGGTCACCCAGACAATTTTGTGTTTTCCCTGAAAACTCATACTTTTATTTATCAAATGAGTTGCAAAATGAATTGAAATCTAGTCCAGACATTGACAAGGTTAGAAATAATGATTTTTATTTGAAATAATAATTTTCTACTTCAAACTTTGCTTTCGTCATAGAATGCTTCCTTTGCAGCAATTCCAGCATCGCAGACCTTTGGCATTCTAGCTGTTAATTTGCTGAGGTAATCAGGAGAAATTTCACCCCATCCTTCCAGAAGCCCCTTCCACAAGTTGGATTGGCTTGATGGGCCCTTTTTGCGTACCATACGGTCAAGCTGCTCCACAAACAGCTCAATGGGGTTGAGATCTGGTGACTGCGCTGGCCACTCCATTACAGATAGAATACCAGCTGCATGCTTCTTCCCTAAATAGTTCTTGCATAATTTGGAGGTTGCTGTGGGTCATTGACCTGTTGCAGGATGAAATTGGCTCCAATCAAGCGCTGTCCACAGGGTATGGCATAGTGTTGCAAAATGGAGTGATAGCCTTCCTTATTCCTTATAAAATCCCTTTTACCTTGTAAAAATCTCCCACTTTACCAGCACCAAAGAACCCCAGACCATCTCATTACCTCCACCATGCTTGACAGATGGCGTCAGGCACTCTTCCAGCACCTTTTCAGTTGTTCTGCGTCTCACAAATGTTCTTCTGTGTGACCCAAACGCCTCAAACTGTGATTCGTCTGTCCATAACACTTTTTCCAATCTTCCTCTGTCCAATGTCTGTGTTCTTTAGCCCATATTAATATTTTCCTTTTATTAGCAAGTCTCAGATATGGCTTTTTCTTTGGCACTCTGCCCTGAAGGCCAGCATCCCGGAGTTGCCTCTTCACTGTAGACGTCGGCACTGGCGTTTTGCGGGTACTTTTTAATGAAGCTGCCAGTTGAGGTCCTGTGAGGCGTCGATTTCTCAAACTAGAGAGCCTAATGTACTTGTCTTGTTGCTCAGTTGTGAAGCAGGGCTTCCCACTTCTCTTTCTACTCTGGTTAGAGCCTGTTTGTGCTCTCCTCTGAAGGGAGTAGTTCACACCATTTTAGGAAATCTTCAGTTTCTTGGCAATTTCTCGCATGGAGTAGCCTTCATCTCTCAGCACAAGAATAGACTGTCGAGTTGCACATGAAAGTTCTCTTTTTCTGGACATTTTGCGAGTTTAATCGAACCAACAAATGTAATGCTCCAGATTCTCAACTAGCTGAAAGGAAGGGCAGTTTTATAGCTTCTCTAATCAGCAAAACTGTTTTCAGCTGTTCTAACATACTTGCACAAGGGTTTTCGAGGGTGTTCAAAATATCTAATAGCTTTCTTTCACAGTTAGCAAACACAATGTACCATTAGAACAGTGGAGTGATGGTTGTTGGAAATGGGCCTCTATACACCTTTGTAGATATTGCATTAACAACCAGATGTTTGCAGCTAGAATAGTCATTTACCACATTAACAAGGTATAGAGTATATTACTGATTCATTTAATGTTAACTTCATTGAAAAAAACTGTGCTTTTCTTTCAAAAATAAGGAAATTTCTAAGTAACCTCGAAATTTTCAACGGTAGTGTGTCTATCTATCTATCTATCTACCTACCTATCTATGTGTAGGTGAACATTAGAACCTATGTGTTGTGTCACATCTGTGCCCCTTAGGTCCCCTTTGACATCCTTTGTCCACAAAGTATGACAGAGGATGCGCTGTTAATCTTGATATTTTTTGTACCTTTAGTCTGAATACAGCCCTAGAAACTCTGGGCTGTGTTTATTGCAATTGACAGGTTTTCTACCACACCCGTCTGCTGCTCCTGGCTTGGGCTGACACAGGTTTATATTGAGATGTTTGACAGACGTTTCCATCAGTAGGCTCTGTCCAGGATGTCAGGGAGCCGGTCCAATCATGCTCTGGTCCAGGTCCCTGGCTTCCTAGTTTAATCCTCTCCTGATGTATGGTCCTTGCTGACGATAGACCTGTCTTGACCTGCTGTGAGTGGTGTGATTTTTACTTGTTTTTTTGATCTATTGCTACTCTTCTGACTCTCCTCTTGTCTCATGCTTTGGTATCTTTGACCCGGTCCATCTGACTCTCTGTTTCTGTTTGTCTGTGTGTTCCGTCTTCTGTGTGCACTTACCCATGGTAGGGGTTGCCCAGTTGCCGCCGGTCATCTAGGGCTGGGCAGACAAGTAGGCAGGTACAGATTTGGGGGGTCTAGTTTTAGGGCTTACGATCTTTCTCCCTATTTCTGTTCACCTACTCGAGGGATTCCTAACATTATCACAGGCCCACATACCTTCACCTGGTTCAAATATGACTATCATCCCAGATCTTGTGAACCGGATGGAGGGTTTGGCGGGCCTGGTTTCTGAATTAGCAAACCAGATCCATGTGCTTACCCGTCAGCAACCCAAAGTCACGGCTGCACCTCCCATTGTCCCTGTTCAGCTACCGTCAGTTCCCCAGGATCCTAAGATTCTACTCCCGATCTTTCTCAGGAGACCGAGAGAAAAAATCTGAGGGAATGCCAGCTCAAAAAAGGCCTTTTCAAATACTGCAGCAAGCCAGGTCATGGAGTTGCCCAATTAAGAAGCAGGCCGTCACTGGAAAACTTCAGTGCCTGAGTGGTAGTTGCAGGAACTTCTCAAGCAATCAGGTAACTTACAAACCTATTTCAAAAGTATTGTTCCCAGTGTCTTTGTCCTTCAGTTCTAAGTTGGTATGTGGGAAGGCCCTCATTGATCCTGGCGCGGCTGTTAACTTTGTGTCGGCCTCAGGCTTGTATTTTGTGGAATTGGACAACCCCTTTCCTGTTACTAGAGCGGATTCTGCCCCATTGGCCAGAGGTAGAATCCGTTTTAAAACCCCTCAGGTATCTTTACAGGTTGGATAGATTCATACTGAGTCTGCCATGTTGTTTGTTATGGAAAACCTGACCTCTGATATTATATTGGGTCACCCTTGGCTAGGTCTTCATAACCTCATTTTTGACTGGAACAGAGGGGAATTGATAAAATGGAGACCTGTATGCTCCTCATACTTTACCTCTTTACAATTATCAAATATTACAAATTAATGAAGATCCAGTGCCTGAGTACATATCTGATTTTGTTGACGTCTTTGACAAAAAATCTGCTGATGTGTTACTCCCCTCCCTCCCCCTCCCTCCCCCCCCCCCCAACATAACGGTAAAAAAACAGTACCCCCTCCCTTTGATCCCGATCTGTTCAATCAGATTACGGGCGCTCGCTGGTTATCTAAAATCAATCTAAGGAGGGCCTACAATCTGATCCGGATCATGGAGGGGTATGAGTGGAAAACTGCATTTAACACCTCAGAGGGGCATTTCGAATACCTTGTTATGCCCTTCAGGCTGTGTGACACACCAGCTGTCTTCCAGCAATTCGTTAATGACATTTTCCGTGATGTCCTAGGCCAGTATGTAGTGGTATACCTCAATGATATTTTGATTTCTTTCTCCAGATCTGGCCATTCATATTGAACACATTCGAAAATGTACTTTGCATATTCAAAAAATTATTTGCTAAGTTGTCTAAATGCTTGTTCAGGATACAAAGGGTCATCTTTTTGGGATGCATCATCACCCCAGACTCTATTTGCATGGATCCACTTAAAGTCAAGGATATTGAGAACTGGAAACGCCCGACTAACCTCAAAACTCTCCAGTGATCTTTGGGCTTTTATTACCATAAATCCATTAGGAATTTTTCTGTTCTAGCCAAGCCACTGATGGATCTCACCAAGTAAGGGGCTGACTTGATCCATTGGACCCCAGAAGCTGAGCAGGTGTTTGCGCAACTTGAAAAATGTTTTGTTAACACCCTAGTGCTAATACAACCGGATGTTAATCGCTCGTTTATTGTGGTAGTTGATGCCTCTGAGGTGGGGGGGGGGGGTCTGTTCTTTTTCATGGCCCTGAGTCTCTCACTTGCCTGCAGCCGGTGGCTCACGTCTCTCCCTCTGAGCACAATTATGACATTGGCAACCGTGAACTCTTCAAGGGCATTTGAGGAGTGGAGACATTTCCTTGAGGGGGCAAGACATCGTATTACTGTAATCGCTGATCATAAGAATATACTGTATCTGGATAGCGCCATGTTTTTCTAACATGTGAAACATTTTAAGCCACAGGGAGCTTGTTTTCTAGTAGAGTAATAAAGTTTAAATCTGGGACACTTGAGAGAAATTCTTCCATGTTCCTTGAGGTTCATCTAAACTTAGCTGAGCTACTTTGTGGACTTTCGTGAGTCAGCTGCTAGGGCTTATGCTTTATTATGTCTTAAATGGGGTTTTCTCAACACAATGATTAGCTTTGCTGTTTAGTTTGATTTTGCTTTGTTCAGGAGATAAAGAAAATTTTACCTTCTGCTAGCGTACACAAGTTTCTCTAGGTTACCGACCACCTTTCTCTGCTCTTTCTCTTATCTGATTGCTCCAAGCTACTGTCAGTCATCCAATCTGATCAAGGTAAGTCACTCCCTGTGGAGTTTTGTCTCTAGCACAGGAGCTTGATTACTAAGGTTAATGACAAGTTTTAAGCCAGAGCTCTGTAGCCCTTTGCACTACAGATTATAAACCTCCTGCAGTCATGTCATTGTAACAGGAATAGCAGAGCTGCTATGCCAGTCACTGCTATAGAACCACCCATAACCTAACAAGGAAGTGAAAGTCTGAAGCTGACTGTGACTCTGTGAAGCAGCATGGTGAGACAACCACCTTAAGTTATCAGTTTTGCTTCTTGCACCCTTGAAATAATTCTTCAGAAATGTTATTTATTTTTTAAGAAGGCATGTTCAATTTGTTTTTTTATCATGGAAAACATGGCTTATGTTTTTAGATGGCTGATCTGAAATGAGACATTGCTTTGCTTGGTTTCTTCTTGATGGGGGTTTTAATTTTATCCTCAATCCATTTAAGAAAGTGTTGAATGGAGATATAAACCCCAGGTCTTCTTTCCTTTGCACAGCCGCTTCCCCAGCTGGTTACTCCTATCACTGAATAGAGCTTATCCTTAGGAACCTTGCACATCAGTGGTCCCCCACTATCACCCTGCAGGACAGAAGAGAAAATATATAACTACAAATGCCTGATGGTATTTTAAAAATAGCAACAAATACATTCCATGTCACTGAGATTACCTGACAAGCGTCAATGCCTCCTTTTTCATAGCCAGCGCAAAAGTTGTAGGGAGCAAGCTGACCGTGATACCACATAACGTCATTGCACATATCATGACCTATGAACTGTACAGGAGCTTCTTGAAGAATCTCTACAGCATAGCCTGCAAGTAAACAATATAAGTTATGAGACATTCCATTCATGGAATAAGACATCATAACCTCAAGCCATATAACTATACTTATTTTCAGATTTTCCAGCTGTAGAGAAACAAAGTAACTGGTTTATCACAGAGTTGCTGCTTTTGAATAGTAGTTAAAAGGAGCTTGAGCTCGAACATTAGACATGTAGCTAGACCACACAAGTGATTCTTAAAGGGGTTGTATCATTTCATTTAATGGTCTTCAGAATAAGGGGACAGTGAAAACAAGTAACTTTGCAATTAGATGTAATTTGCAAAGCTGTCTTGTTATCACAGGATCCCTTATCTTCTGTTTCTGTTTACACTGATCTCCAGTCCTGGTCGGATCCCTCGTCCTTGCAATTCACTATCTGAAAGCCCATTTACATTCTGTCAGGCCCACGGTCAGCTGTATTCACAGAGCTTGCATTCCTGCCTTTCACTCAAAGTAAGGGACCGGCACATTTTCAATCTGCACAGCCAGAAGAAACAGAATAACGCCTCAGGGCTTCTACAATCAGGAAACAGTACAATTGTGTGTAGATCCCTGCCTCTCCTGCATAGAAGGGAGATCTGTGCTGTTCATAGAAAGCTGGATTCAACTGTAACAAATCTCCAGCTGTGAGAGGAGAAGATATCAGTGCTCAGTCTAGATTGAATGCAGCCTGTGGTATGCATACAGCGCTTACTAAATAATACTGCAGGGAGAGACATCGTGACATGTGGACTCAGAGGGAGGGGGGGGGGGGAGTCTCGGGAGCCAACATGAACAGTGAAGGGGGGATGATGTCACCCAGCTGGGAGGGGAAGAAACGCCCCTGTATTTCTAAAGGTGAGAAGCTGAGAGCAATATGAATCGGCCGAACTAAAGAAGCGATACATCCCCTTTAACTGTAAGCTTATGACATTACCACAGCATGCTATGCTTTGCAGAGGTCAAAATTCCAGTTTCCATTCCCTACCACTTATTTAATGGCACGTTTGGGCCTGTGGGGCACAGTTATCTTATGCCATTAGTACTTAAAGAGAACTTATGGCTCTTCTTGATATGCTGGTTTAAAAAAATACTTGTGTTCTCTGTGAAATAACAAATCCGGCGCACCACAGGAACGGCACAAGACAGTTATAAAAGACGTTACAAGAGTTCTAAGAGAAGATGCTGCATAATTGTTATTTCACAGGGAACAGTTTTCACTATAAGGCTATGTTGACATGGCTTATTGTCAGCGTAATTGCGTGGACGGATTTCGCCCGCAATTACGTCGTCTGCCTTGCAGCAGAGGCGGGACAAGGGGGCCAGCAGCTCGCCGGCCCCATAGACATTCATTATCCACGGCGCGTATCCCACCGTGATAATTGACATGTCACTTTCTCCCCGTATTTCGCGAGCGGGGAGAGGAGACAGAATCCATAGTTCTCTATGAGAACTGTGGATTACTGTAATGACGGAGGGATTTCAGCCGTATTTTGCGCAGTACGGCACAAAATACAGAAAGAAATCTGTCCCAAATTAAGCTGTATGAACATAGCTTAACAGAGTATGTCAATAGATGCCATATGTGATCTTTACAAAACAGGGTAGATAACACAAAACAATGGGGCACATTTATCAAGGCAATGGTGCCAGAATTCATGTGCAATTTGAGCCACAAATAATGGCTTACATGCTTTATACAACCTTGTTTTAGACAGTTTCTAGACACTTCTGCACCTCGTCCAACAAAAAGGGTGTGACTTCATGGAGAAGGGGAATAACTTAGCATGCCCCATCGTGCAGTGAGATTTTGCCGGTTAGTGGCATAAAGTAAGCCAACCTAAAAATGGTGTAAAGTTAGACTAGACCGTTCTTGCATGCACCAGATTTATGAATACTTTGATAAGTTTGGTGCATTGTAAGACTGTCTAATCTAACTTTACACCGCCAAACAGTTAGACACTATTGATATATCTGCCCCAATGTCAATGCCTCTTGTTTGTTAATCACTTAAGTGGAGCAAAGCAGATAATAGCAGATAGAGCCTATGGACAAGAGTGCTGTATTTTATAGGAAAGAAAAGCAAAGTCTTTTTTCTAATTTCATCCAAGAGGCAGTTTCAGGGGAAAGTCTGTCTGGTTGTGACTTCCCAAGGCCAAATCAACTGCTTGTTCTCTACTTTGAAAAAGAGGTCCCATCGCAGCTGAGGAATAATATAACTTGTAACATATAGAATATGAGAGGCAACTACTCCAGCCTGAGACTTTGGAATTTTATGTGGTAACAGAACTCTTTGGTGGCTTCTAATATTCTTAGCATTTTTAATTCTTTATTTATAGTTTCATCCGTAAATTATACCTAAAATATAAACCAAAACTGACAATTCTCTAAGTATAACATGGCTATTCAAATTGCCTTTATGGAGCAGAAGGTTGTATCAGACGATGAAATAATACCTACTTTTTAAAAAGGATGGGTCTGGGTTGGCCAGAGTTAGAAATGCTTATACAGTACTCTCTGTTTCAGCTAATGGAGAGGGTCCCAAACAGGAGACCCTTTCGTCTATGATATTCATATCTATGTCATCCTTTTTTGCTTACATTAGATATGACTAAGTATACACAATCGTCACATCTATGTGAGCAGCAGCTCATATCCAGAGTAACCTCATTGTGCACCACAGACAGTTGTTAGTAGGGCTGGGAGTAACTCAATAAGGTCCTGGTAGGTTGTCACAGGTATCTGGAGCCATGCCGACTCCATCCCACAGCTGTTGGAAGATGCGCAGAAGAGGATCCATAAAGCACAAACAACAATGGGCTATGTATAAGCAGGTAGCCAAACCCCTGATGCCAAAATGGGTACCACCAAAAATGTATCAGAACAACCAATATAGTGGGAGCCCTATGATCATAATAGATAAAACAAAACCTTTATTAAGCCATTTAACTCTTTACTGACACAGGACGTACCCCGCGCTGGCAGGAGAGGAGGACATACACAGGAACCCCTTGGCTAAATTCTTCTGGATGTACTTCGACATGGCACAAGCCTCTGGCAGTGATAGGGGATATACCTGACTCTGGGGTGAAGAGGTGCCAGGCTGAAGATCAATGGGACAATTGTAAGACCTATGTGGAGGCAATACCGCAGCCTTTTTCACACAGAAGACTTATATGTAAGCATGATTAATGATTAGCCAACATGAAGAAGTTTAGAGGCAGAGGAGACAAAGACTTGGACACAACCTTGGCAGTGCAATTAGTGGTACAATACGGATCCCACTGAAGCACCTGGCTGGTGGACCAGTCAATGATCAGTGCATACAGACACAACCATTACAGACCCATACACACAGAATTTATGGATTTAGACAGCAAGTAAAAAGAAATTCAGAGTGCAAGGCTCCAATTTGCAGTGTGACTGGTTGCTTGATGTATTGAATGGGTTCTGCCAGGTGTCATCCATCAATGGAGGCTACCACCAGGAGTTGGAGTACCAAGTCTTGGCAAATGAAGTTGGCACCAGGTCCAGAGTCTAGATGTCCCACCATGAAGAGAGACTTTTTTTCCTCACAGACCAGGGTGACTTTAGTCACTTGCACTGGAGAGAAATGTTGCTCTCCTAGTGTTGTCTCTTTTGCAAACACTAGGCATTGGAGTTTCCCAGCTTTACAGGACACTGCCGAACATAGTTTTCCTTGCTTGCACAGTACATTAATTCCTTTTCTGTAAGCATACGCTGTCACTCTTATACAAAATACAAACACACATTCATGCTTGAGAAAGGAAGGCGGTCCTTCCGAAAAGTCGCGTCACTGCATGGCGGCACGGAGCTGCACTCCACAATGATCGGCTTCTAAAAGTTTATTACTGGACTACCACTAGTCGTCTAAAAGAGACGCTTAACAGCTAAGTACTGCCACGTATAAATGTGTTTTCATTGCCTAAGGTGTTCGTCATTGAACTATGTTTCTTATACTCCAGTTTATAAAGATGAAGTAAAGATATGTTTTGTCTATACAGCCTGAATGTGTGTTTGTAGCTAGTATTGGAGAGTCGAGAGCAAGGTACTCCTAACGGCTGAGACTACAACGTGTGCAGTTATTGGAATACGGCATGCTTTGCACTCTTATACAAAAGTTTAGCGTGTTCAACATACATGGTCTCTACAGACAGAGGGGCTTGCAGAGGGCAACAGAAGGCTGGCGCCAGCCTGGGGGTCGTTCTGTCACGTTTCCATGAACTCTCGTTTCATTGAAATGGAGGACAATCCTAGTTGTAAGGTATACAAGAGTGGACATCCAGTGAGGATAGTATGTCCTTAATGTGACCAGATAAGGCTTGCCAAAAGGTCGCGGCTTATCCAAGTTGAACCCGGCGTAGGTGCGCAATGATAGGACGTCGTTGCACCATCCACATCAGCAATAGGGGCCGATGCCTGGTGGGCTTAAGACCTTAACCTTACCAGGTTGGATAGTGGAGCAAAGCAACATCAGCGCTCTGCTAAGACCGTGCAGACAAAGGAATTGATGACATTTGCATTCTGAGGCAGGATGTGTCGGGCCCCCTCTGATCCGCCTTTGAATAGCTCTATTCTCCCTGAAGTGGGTATTAATACTGTCCAGTCCTTTCTGGCAGTGTTCATTTGCGGGTCCACAACAAATTTGTCATACATCTTCTCCTGTACATGTTAACCAGGGCCGTTCCTAGGATAAATTGCACTCAGGGTGAGTCGAAGAAATTTCGCCCCCCCCGGCCCCACCCGTGACCTACTGCACCACAATGTGACACATTGCATCACCATAAACCAAAGCCACAATATACAATCTGTAGCCAGATAGTAACCCACTGTAGCCATGTAATACCCCTGTAGCCAGGTAGTTGCCTCTGTAGCCATGTAATACCCCCATAGCCAGGTAGTTGCCCCTGTAGCCATGTAATATCCCCACTTGTAGCCATATAGTGGCCCCTGTAGCCATGCAGTACCCCTCCATTGTAGCCAGATAGTTGCCCCTGTAGCCATGTAATACCCTCCCTGTAGCCAGATAGTTGCCCCTGTAACCATGCAGTACCCCCCCTTGCAGCCAGATAGATGCCCCTGTAGCCATGTAGTACACCCCCCCCTTGTAGCCAGGTAGTTGCCCCTGTAGCCACATAGTTGCCCCTATAGCCATGTAAGACCCACCTCCCCCCTGTGGCCAGTAAGTTCCCCCCTTTAGCTAATGCTAATAAAATTTAAAAAAAATTACCTCACCAGGATCCCTGCAGTGCGGCCAGGTCCGGGTTCATTGTAAGTGGCGTGACATCATCATGCCGCTTACACCCAGCATCGCAGGGGCCGTGGTGAAAGCCGTGCACCCCCTGCGACGCTGTGTATGTACAGTGCTCACTAAGCGCTGATACATATAGGGGAGGAGGCAGGAGGGAAACGATTCATCCTGCCTCCTCCCTCTACCAGCAGCTGCACAGCGAGTGTGCAGCTGCTGACTGACTGTGCAGCTCGGGTGAGCGGAGCCTCGGTGCCCTGGGTGATCGCCCGCCTTGCCCGCCCCAAGGAACGGCCCTGATGTTAACACACTTATTTTTTATGTAATGGACAATTCTTCCACTAGCTCAGGAGCCCGGCAATGGGCTGCCCATGTATGCCCACTTATATCAACCTGCTTCTGATATGGTGGGAGGCCAGTATTGTGTTTCCCAAACAGTATGTGGATGTACGGGAATGTATCGCCCTTTGGGCGTGGAAGGTTTATATGATCCTGCCAGGTCTGACAGCTCATCTTGGCTTATCTATGCAACCTCTTAAAGTGGTATACATATTATATTAGCCACAAATGACCCTATAGTGACTAATGGTAAGTGTATTTTCTATTTACGATACATAGTTACATAGTTTGTAAGGCTGAAAAAAGTCAGACATCCATCCAGTTCAGCCTATTGTGCTCTAATGTTTATCCAGTGGAAGGCAAAGCCCCCCATGAGGTAGAAGCCAATTGTCCTCAATTTAGGGGAAAAAAAAATTCCCGACTCCAATCAACTAATCAGAATAAATCCCTGGATCAACGACCCTTCTCCAGAATCCTAGTCACTATAACTTGTTATATTATTATGCTCCAGAAATGCATCCAAGCCCTTCTTGAACTCTGTTAGTGAATTCACCATGACAAGTTCCTCTGGAAGAGAGTTCCACAGTTTCACTGCTCTTATAGTAAAGAATCCTTTTTTATGTTTATGTAGAAACCTTCTTTCCTCGAGGCATAGAGGATGCCCCCTTGTTATCGATACAATTTTGGGTATAAATAGATTTTAGGAGATCCCACTTTTTTAAAATTTAGAGTAAGTATTGGATCATATACAGTATATGGTACTTTCATGGGGATGTATTACTATTTAAAAAAGCTTAATAAAAGTTTTATCTTTGGAAGGTTCCCTCTATATTGTTGTTATGAGGATCCATAGAGCAAACATGACCATTGAGGTGGTCCCACAGATGCTGTTTGTTTCAAGCCTTTGGAATTAGTAGACTAAGACTTCCAACTAGACATTGCTAGTTGAAAGGCATCAGTGTTACTTCACTGTGAACATGATACCACATTTTTACTTATATGCATTTTTTCCAACAAAAAGAAGCTTTTTAGATTATTATCGGAAGTTGCTGGTCTGCCAAATTTTCATATTTGCCTAGTTTGCATTATATACCATATTCCAAAATATTTTTTTTAATATAATATTATAAATTATATTTATAATGTATTAATACATTTTTCTGCAGAATCAGACAATCAAACCAAACTCAAAATCCAAGCCCATCTTTATAAGGAACAAGAAGCTTCATTCTTAAAGCATGTCCAATGTGTTTATGGATTTTCCAATGTGGTAACCTTTTTCATGTTTAACCTGTAGGATGTAGCCCAACGGTAGCCTCAGGGTAAGCAGACTGGCAGGCAAATGTTCAGGTATATCACAGATGGTTTATTTTATCCACACAGCATCCACAGAAGGTAAGTCTTATACAGTGGAAATCAAACAAAACAGCAGCTTACTTCAGCTTTAAACCAGTGCATATAAGTCCTCCTCCAGTGCTTGGCGGTCTCACCCGTTAGATGCTTGGGTAGAGGATCCAATCGTCCTGGAAATAGCAGAGCACACTGAACACCTCCAGCACAGAGCTCTTTCCTCCACAGACTGACTCACACCTCAGTCTTGGAACCACACCCTGTCTCTCACTAGCTCCAGGCTCTTACAGGCCTGATAAAGCCTGGACCTGGAGTGTGGGAATGGCCGTCCCACCCATCTCTTCGACCATTCCAGTAAAAGCCGGACCCGAATCAGCTGCTTAAAGGGGTTTTATCGTTACAAAGATCATGTCTCAGATTATGGGGACAGTAAAAATAAGCACTTTTGTAATTGGGTTGCATTACCTCTGTCACTTGGTTTAGCAGATATAAGCATCTCTGTAAATCTGTCTTCTATTTCTGCTGTTGCTGGTCAGAACGCCCCCTGGTCGATTCTCGAACCCTAGACACGCCCCCTGCACTGTGATTGGCTGGCTGACATTTCATTCAGCCTGTTGGGATACGCCCCTAGACAGGAAACACCCCGGCCACGCCCCCTGCGCTGTGATTGGCTGCCTGCACACTCTGTGTTTACTCCCCTCTGAGCTGTTAAAATCGATAGTGAAACCAAGTCTGCTGGCTCTATGTACATCTTCCAGCTTTAAGGTCAATGTTCTGGGCAATTACTGGCTGTTTAAGGGGCTTTTGCCAAGAGGTTGATTAACCTCCTCACAGGTCCAGTCCTTAAGCTGCTACTTGGAAAAGAAGGAGTTCTGTTCCTAAGATCGAATTCAAGCCCCGCCTCCTTATGATCTCATCACCTGTAGTGTATAACATAAAGATTCAACACTACATCTGTGTAAGCTGCTTATATAGTGCAGTGCTTAGGTGATTAACCTTGCAAGACAGAGGTTGGGAGTTCAAGCCCCATCAGTAGTTTTTTTTTTTTTTTTTAAATTTGTACACATATGTAAAGATATGAAAATATGGGGGCATGGCCTAGCTGTTGAAGGGAGAAGACGCACGGCACAGGAGCTCCTGCTTTTATATCATTTTGCACTATCCTATCCTGCATTATCCTGCACAAAAATACCCCCACTGGCGGGGAAAAGAAGTGGCTTCCCACGGGTAGTAACCAGAGCTACAGCCAGGCACCTGGTGTGAAGCAGAGCAGAGGAGTCAGCGGGCCCGGACCGGAGCGAGGTGTGCGGACCCGCCATTTTGCCAACCTCGTGGGGCGTCCTGCATCTTTCCTCCTGAAGCAAGGTACAGAGAGCCCGGGTGGAACCGGATCGCGGTGACGGGACCTGAGACACGGCTGGCGAGCAACAACGACAAGCGGAGGCAGCGGCACGGGCGGCCCCCCTGTTCAGCACTTGTGAGCGCCGCCACCATCTTGAGGCGGGAAAGCAGCGCTTGTGTGTATATACCTAGATCAGCTGGCTCCTTATAACCCCATTGGCGTTTGCAGCGTCATTATAGGTCAGGTCACCTGTCACCTTACAGCAGCACAAGCTAATCGTTCTATGTGAGTGAAATGTGAAAGGATAACCCACTGTCAAGCTAGGAGTTCCCCATTGTGCAATCTATACCCCAGCGCTCCTTTGATTGCTTTCTGATTCGTGCGTGGCGACTGTACAGCTGCCGTAATACAGCTCTCTCGCATGGCACCTACCAAGCCTGCACCCAAGACCATAGAGAAATTGGACAAATTTCGCCGAGCGGAGGAGTCCTCGCCGGCAGGCACTAACTCTGTACCTGACATGCGGGTTGAACAAGACCAAGAGGATTCGGACACGGAACCTTTGAGTCCGGAGACCTTAAAAGTCCTTGCAGCTATACATTCGTGCCAAGCTACCCTGACATCCAGAATAGAAGAAATAAAGGTGGACATCTCTCTGCTGCGGCATGATGCTCAGAAAACTCGAGAACGGGTAACGGAGGTGGAAAATAGGGTCAGCACCTTAGAAGATCAAGCCGCTCCCCTGTCCAGACGGGTCGAGGAAGCTGAGAGGAAAATCACTAAGCTGCACCAACATCTGGATGACCAGGAAAACAGGCTGAGGAGATGTAACCTGCGCTTCATAGGCCTGGCAGAGGGGTCTGCTCCGGAATCCTTTCTGGAAAATATCCTTGTTTCATCTTATGGCAGGGACAAATTTTCGGTCATGTTCGCGGTGGAAAGGGCGCATCGGATCCTTCCGAGGCCTCCCCCACCTGGAGCCCCGCCACGCACGTTCATAGCCAAGCTCCTGAACTACAGGGACAGAGACGCTGTTCTACGGATATCTAGAGAACAGGGCCCGATATCCATCGGCAACTCCAAAGTACTGGTATACCCGGACTTCTCAGTGGAGGTCCAGAAGAAGAGGGCCTTGTTTCTCACCGCCAAGCAAAAGTTACGGGAGCGTGACTACAAATATGCAATGTTGTATCCGGCCAGATTGAAGGTTATCGTCGAAAATAAAACTTTCTTCTTTAACAGCGCCCAAGAGACCATTGACTGGTTAGAAACGCGTCCCAAAGCAAGGCGGGGCGCACCAAATCACATGGTTAAATGACCTCTCAGATAAGTGAATGTACAACTGCCAAATCCATGGTCTTTATAATGCGGTTTGTCTTGTCTGGTAGCTGAGCGAGGGCTTCTTCACCAAATCTTCAGTACATTTTATTTCTCACCCACCCCCCTCTTTCCCACCCCCACCCCCTCCTTTTCTTTTCTTCTCTCTCCTTTTCCTCTTCTCTCCCTTTCCTTCCTCCCTCCCCCTTTCTTTTTACTTTGTTCTTTTCTTGACCTTCATCATTGTTATTTTTTTTGCCTTCCTTAATTCCTATGTCCCGGGGTTTTGAGGGTTATCCTTTTTTTCTTTTTTTATAAATTCAAAACGCTTTATTGAGGAAAGGGTTCAGGCAAAATCAAAAAAACAAGTAACAAAGAACGGGCAAACCCCCGAGTAAAGAAAGGTCAGGAGAAAAAAAAGGGTTAACCATCCCCAAAAACATACAGAAAAGGTTTAAGAGTATAAAATTTTCGATGAATAAAATAAAGGGTGTAATACAAAAATTTTAACAATTCGAGTAAGTATGTGAAAAGAAAAATAAAGGCAAAAACCCCCAAAGAAAAAAATTATACTATCCAAATTTGGAAGGAAAAAAAACCCATTTATAAGTCAAAAAGAAAAAAAAAATAAAAAAAAGGGGGGGGGGGATAAAGGAGAGGGGGGTGGGGGGGTTTTGGGGGCCCGGGAATTTTCACCCAAAGGGTCCCATAAAATCCAAACGGGAGCATTACGCGGAAAAAATTCTAGGGGGTTAAGCAAAAAGGGGTGAAATTGGGGCCAACCTAACGAAAATACCCAAATTTGGGGGGAAGTTTGGGTTTGGAAAGGGCCAAGGCACCACGTTTAGTCAGTTGTTGGCCCTTGGTATGAGGAACTAAATTTTCCCCCTTTAGGGGACGTATGGTGCCCCTGCCCAATTCCAAACCCTGATCAGGGGGGGGTCAAAAACCCCCAAGGGCCGGGGAATAAACTGTTTGGGCCCGGGCCGGGAAAAAGGGTCCCCCTCAGAAACGTTCTTTTAAAATGTCGGGACCGGCAGGGGAAACATAAAGGAAGACGTGGGGGTTTGGGGAGCCCCAACCATTTCAACTCTCACTAATGTCGAAAACCCACATCCCAAAAGCCTCGTAAAACTACGCCCCCCAAGTAGGGCCAACAGGGTCCCTTTTTTCCTCCCGAACGCCACAAAAACCCGGAAACTGGGGGGGGGGGGGGAAACCCCCGGGTTACTAGAGGGGGACCCATACCCCCTAGAAAAACCCCCAAAAGCTAGTCTCTTGTGCTCGGGTTTGCTATGACCGCTTTTGTGCAATTGAAAAACAAGGGTCCCTTTGGGCCCCTTTTTAGAAAGATTTTACTCGGGCTCCGTCCCCCCAGGCTGCACAATAAGACGGGGTTTCGTAAAAGGGAAGCGGACAGCCCCTTTAAAGGATAAAGGGGAAAATGGTTTTCTAGGGGGGATCCCCCCAAAAAACATCCTTTCGAAGGGGCGGAAGGGGTTTCCCATAAAGTAAAAACCGCCTTTTTCAAGGAGGAAAAAAAAGGGTGTCGGAGTTTTAAAGTTTTTTGGGAAAGCTAAAAGGAAAGGGGTTACCCAGGGATTTCCCGGCAGGGAAGAAAAAAAAAAGGGGACAATAGTAGGCCCAAGCAAAAAATTGTACAATCGCAGTGGGTTCGTTTTAGATTTCCTAGGAAGGAAGGGCCCTTCTGGGCCCCGGGGGGGGAACGCAGGATTGTCAGGGGAGGGGGGAGGAAAGGGGACCCCCCTACCCAATTAAGTTTTTGGGAAAAGTTTAAAAGGGCCCACAATTGGGGGCCCAAGAGTATGAGGGGGGGGGTTAAGACTTTGGTTTAAGTATTCCCCCAAAAAGGAGTGTCCAGATCCGGGGGAGGGGACGAAAAGACAAAGGGCACAGTTCTTCCCAAAACCGGACCCAAACCCAACCCACCCGGGGGGGGTCCACCGGGTTCCGGGACCCTAAAATTTGCAGCTCCATAAAAATATTTTTTGCAGTCGGGCAACCCCAACCCCCCCAAACGCTTTTTTGTGCCAAATTCGGGGGTAGCGAAAGCAACCTAGGGGGGGCCCGGGTTTTGGCCCAGATAAAAAGTCGTAAATAAACCCTAACCCCGGGGCCAAAAAGGATTTAAAATATGCCCCGGGAAATTTCTGGAGAAATAAATTTAAACGGGGCAAAATGGTCATTTTAAGAATGTTCACATCCCAAAACCAGGGGGAACCTACCCTGTTTCCACCCCTAAAAGGTCGGTAAAAATTTTTCCGAAGGGGGGGTTAAAAATTTGGAAGGCAAATATTTTGGGAAGGTCGGTGGGAATTTTAAATTACCTGGGTTTAAATTTGAGACCGCTGTAAAGGCCACGCAAAATAAGACCCCTTTTTTAGCCCAAAGGGTCTGCAGGGGGGAGTTTTAATTTTTCAGGGCCCTAATTAGAAACATTAAACCTTTAAAATTCGCCCAAGACCCAAACCCTCCCCCCAAACTCGGAATCAGTTTCCGGCATGGAATTCGCGGATCCGAAATTAAAAACCAGAAGGTCAGGGAAAAGGGCCGAGATTTAAATATTAAATGGTCCCCAAATTAAAATTTTCCCTTGAGGGTCCGAGGGGGGGGAAAAGGGGATGGGCCAGCCACAGGTTCTCCTCACAGTTTGTACAATAACGGAGAGAGGGGGCATCCCTGACGAGTAAAGTTGTAAATGCTGAAGGGGTAAAAAAAGAACCTTTTAATTCTGATTTGGGGCAGAGGAAAAAGTAGGGGCCATGACCTTAGACAAAAAAA
Organism: Phyllomedusa bahiana; assembly: GCA_025379985.1. Taxonomy (NCBI): domain Eukaryota; kingdom Metazoa; phylum Chordata; class Amphibia; order Anura; family Hylidae; genus Phyllomedusa; species Phyllomedusa bahiana. The sequence goes on along the minus strand of JAODAL010003826.1, from coordinate 116,915 downwards.
AGGGGCCTACCCCCAGACCCCGAAGAGAAGCCCAAAAAGAGGGGTCCGGGAAAATTTGGTAAAAAATTTTTTCGGGGGCCCTTTTTCCCCAAAAACCCCCATAAAATTTTTTAAAAAAAAAAAAACCCCCCTTTAAAAAAAAATTTTTTTAAAATTTTTTTTTTTTTTCCAAAAGGTTTTTTTTGTTTTTTTTTTTTTTTTTTTCTTTTTTTTATTTTTTTTTTTTTTTGGGGGCCTTCCCCCCCGGGACAAAACCCCAAAGGGCCCCCCCCCCCCCCCGGGGTGAAATAAAAACTGGGCAAAAGGGGTTTTAATCTGTTACCAAAAATTTGGGCATAAATTTTTAATTTAACATTCAATAAGTAGAGGGCCTGTAGCTACCGCGGGGGAGGGATTTTTTTCCGGGTTTAAAAGGATACGCAATATAAACCCATTGTGGATTTTTGGGGGGAAAGGGAAAGTTAGCATGAAATAAAATTTAAGACTTTTTAAAACTGGGAGAGGGGGAGATCCGGGAAAGTCTTATAAATTCCCAAGTAAAGCCATCGGGGCCCCGGGCTCTTCCCTCCTGGGGGGGGAACTTGAAAACGCAAAAAAGTTCAGGCTTTGGGAAAAGGGTGCATCCAATCTAGATAACTGTTTCCCTAAAGGGAAGGGGGAAACGGCCCCACGGGGGGGGGTTATTCCCCCGGGGGAGAAGGGGGTGGGGATGGGAAAGGGTATAAATTTGGGTAAAGGAGGGGAAGGTAGCGTTAATTTCGGGGTCTGTAAAAACCCTTGGCCGGTGGCTGCCCTTTAAACAGGGGTATGGGATCTCGCAAATCTTTTGGGCGCAAGGCACGGCTAATAAAAACCCGGTTTTTTTCCCGTACTAATAAAATCAAATTCGACCCTTTGCGGGAAAACGCTCCAGGGGAAAAAAAAAATAACCACCTGGGGGGGGAAGGGGGAAGGGGATTTTATTTTTTTAAAAAATTAAAATGCCCAAAAAATCCCTCCGGGGGGGAGAGCATTTGTGGGGGTTTCCCAAAAGCGTTCAACAATTAAAGGGCCATTGTTAATTTGGAAGTTCTGTCTTCTTTATCTAGCACCGTGTTAAATCAGAAACCCCTATACCTTTAAAGTTTCCCATTGTTCCCGGGGAAGGGGTGCCCCGTGCAAAGGGTCCAACGTAAAGGGGAAACTTTAGATTTGGTAAGGTGGGCGAAAACATAAGTGCCCTAAGTAAAGACTCATTGAGTCCCCAAAGGGACCACCGGTTTTTTAAAACAAAAAGGGAACAGGGGGGGCTTAAAAAAAATGGGAGAATTTTTCTGACCAGATTCTTTAACCATCCAATTTAAGGAAACAGCCAAGAAAAGAGAAAAAGTGAGACTACAAAGGAAATCAATTCAGCTAAAATTTAAATTGGGGCGTTGAATAGGGGAATAATTTTTACACCCGGGGGGGGTTGTACTCTCCGGGGGTCGCATAATGGGAATAGATTTGGGGATTCCCAAATCTTTTAGGCAGGGAACAAAAGTGGGTTTTTCCCCGGGGATTATAAAGGGGTTGGGGTCGAGGGGAGCTTTTAAAATACCCTTTCCAAAATAACCCTGCCTCTTGCCAGCGGGGTCACCATCCCCCCAATCCCTGAAAAAGGAACCTCCCCGGGTTTTGGGGGCATAGACATTGACCAATTTAAAACTCAAAAACCTTCGATTTTTTTTTTTTAAGGGGGAAAGGGGAAGGAAATAAATTAAAAAGGGGCCAGAGGTCCATCGACAGTCCAAAAACCTGGTTGAGCCAATGATTGTGCAAAAAAAGGGGCCCACCCCCCCTACCGGGACCCTGGTTAGGGAAAAAAACCACTTGGGAAGAACTTTTTACGAAAAACGGGGGCAGGGCCCTACTTTAAAATGGGTCCCCTAAAAAGAAAACTATTTGGGCTTTCTGCTTTTGGAAGTGATATAGAAAGGGGGGACCTTTTCTCGGAATTTTAAAACCCCTTTTGGGCTTTAAAACGGGGCCCCACCGTTAGGCCGCCTTGTATACTCAAAGGAAAGGGAACTGGCCCAATAGGGGGGAAAGGGAGGGGGGGGAAAGGGGTTTTCCTAGAAAAGACCAAAAAAAAAAAAAAATTTAGTCTGCAGCCGGATCTAAAAAATTTAGACTATAGAAAGTCAATAATCCCAAGATTTTCGAAGAAGCCCAAATGTTTAAATAGAAAACCTTAACGGGGGGACGTTAAAAAAGGGAAAAGAGGGGAAGGGGAGGGGCACCAAAATAAAAGAGCAGGCGTCAATACTGGGCCCCCGCAATCTTTAAGCAGACTTTAAAGAAAAAAAGGGGAGCTCCCGGGATTTTCGCAAAATCACAGAGGAAAAAAAAGAGGAAAAAAGGGGGGAAAGGGGGGAAGGTTTGGGGAAGAAGAAGGGCAGCATGAGATATAAGGGGATTAAAAAAAAGCCAACATAAAAAAAATTTCCCAAATTTTTAATATAAGCCAGCCGGGGAATTGTATTTCCAACATGAGTCCTTTGGACCCTGGTTCAAGTCCCCGATTGATTAACCCGAGAGGGAAAAAAAAGGGGGGGGCCAGCTCCACCCAAGGGGGGGAGCGCCGCCGGATAGTGGGGCAAAACCCAGCTAATTTCCCGTAAACCCCCAGGGCCCCCGAAAACCCCCCTTTCGGGCCCCAAAATTTAAAGGGACATAAAAAGGGGTACATTGTAGAACCCCCAGAGATATCATAAGACCCAAAAATTCTAGATGAAAAGTTTTCAAATTTTCTGCGATTTCAATTTAATGCAGCTGGCAGACAGGGCACCAACATGGCGCCCCTGGACCCCGGGGTGTTCCCCCTCGGGATAACCAGGGAAAAGGTTAGGGGTGGGGGACGATACTAAAAAAAAGGCGGAATTTCTGCCCCATAATGGCCACCCCCCACTAACCAAGAGCACCCCCCGGGCCCCCCGAACCCGCCATGCAGGGCCGTAGTAAGACACTTTTAAAAAAGGACATAGCTACAATTTCAGAGGTATACCACTGATGGGAGAACTAAACCAATCTTGAGGGAAAAAAAAAAAAGGACCCCTTGCGCCCCTCTTTGTGGACAAATCCGAACAGGCAGGCCCGGATCCAATGCAAAAAGGGTTCTGAAAGGGGAGAAGGTTAAAGAGTTCCTTAAATTGCGCAACAACCCAGCACGCGGGGGGCGAAGGGGAAGGGAGGTCAGTGGGGTATCGACGCCCCGAGGCCCCCTTTTGGGACTGGGTCCCAAAGTGGGAAAAAAAGGGGTGGGGGGGTTGGGGCCCGGGGTAAAAATAAGGGGGAAAGGAGGGGGGGGGGGTAAGGGGAGGGGGGGGGGGGGGGGGAGGACAAAGTTTTGGATGTTCAGTTCTTGGGGGAAGGCGGTAGGTTTTCCGGGGAGCGAAAAAGAAAAGATTTTCCCCTTGGGGGTACCAAAAAAGGGGAAGGGGAAACCCCCGGGGTTTAAAGGGGGAAACCCCCGATTTTTTGAGACAGCCACAAAGGTTTTAAGGCTGGGACTTGGGGGAGGTGTGGTCCCCGGAAGGTCCTTAGGAGAAGCAGTGGCGAAAACCCGAAAAACAATAGAAATGGCCCCTGCCGGGGTTGGGCCGATAAAGGGTTTTCCCTTTTAATTGGGGGGAAAAATGGATTCTACAAATCACATCCGCGGGGTTGGATCCAGGGGGGGAGGACGTAATGCTCTGCGCTCTGTCCCTCTCCCTTTTTAGGTACTTGGGGGGGGGGCCCAACCCCGTAAATCGTTGGGAAAATGGTAGTGAGGTCAGTGTAGATATCCCCCCGCAGCACTGTTTCAGGTAAAACCACGAATCCCCCTGTTGTTGCGGGGGGCTCCTGTTTTCCAAAGGGCGGGGCAGCTTTCCCGTTGGAGAGTGAAGATCTGGGGGGAGACGGGGTGGCCTGTGGGAAGGGCTGCAAAACCCGAAAAAGATGCCGGACGGGGGGGGGTGGCTTGGGGTTGGTCCAAGGCGGGAGACTTTGGTATTAAGATTCCGATAATTCCCGGGGGGCGGACCGCAGCGAACTCTTGCTTGCACTCACACCACCTGTTGCCCCCAACCCAGAGATTCGGATCTTGACAATAGGTTGGTAAGTTGCGTAGGTTTTTCCAAGGGTGACCAATTTTTCATCAGAGACAGGCCAAAAAGGGAAAGGGGAGGGAGTTGACCCGGGCTTGGGGGCCCTTTGGGCCCAAGGGGAGGAGCCCCGGGTTTTCCCAAAATGGGGGAAATTCCAAGAGTCCAGACTCAGCACGGGGGTCGAGGCCCAAAGGGGAACCCCCGGGGAGTGAACCCTTTCCCCCGGGGGGAGCCCGTGGACCAATGGGGTGATGGTTGCGGCCGCCCGGGGAAAGAGGCCGTGTTTCCAAAGGGGGGCAGGAAGTGAGGGCCCGTCGGGGGATTGGAGGCGGTGGGGACCTCGGGTTTGAGGGGGTGCAAAAGAGAGGGGTGGGTTCATGGCCGGGGAAGAGGGAGGCCCTTAGCAAAGGGGGTTCCCCGGGGGGGTAAAGTCCTGGGACGGGGTTTAAACCCTCCACCAGGGGGGCCAGGGTGAGGGTGGGGGGCCCCTAGGGGGGGGACGCCGGCTTGACTGGGGGCCCAAGTGGGCAAAGCTCCCAAGTGCCCAGAAGTGTTATCCAAGAGGGGGTTAGGGGGGGGTGTTGGAGAGGTTTTGCGGGGGGCAAAAAGGTCTCCTTTAAAAGCAACAAGGGGAAAGGGGTACACCTTCCCTGTCAATGGGCCCAAAAACTCGTCTCCCACCCCCGTCCCGGTACCTGTTTGCGCTCTTTAGGGGAGAGGCAGGAGGCCCAGGCAGTCCATCCCGGGGACGTGCACCCCACCGGGGTGTGCCCCATGCGGAGCGGGGGGCGTTACAGCCCGTGCATCACCCGGGGGGTCCCGGGTTTGGTTTGGTTAGGCCGATGCTTCCGCAGGCTTTTAGCCAGCCCCTTTCCCCCTTGGGGGTGGGGAAGGGGGCCTTTTTTTCCCTTGGGCCCCCATCAGAGTCCCCGGCCGCCTGGATTTGGGTCCCCCGGTCCAAACTGGGCCCCGGGGGGCAGCGGCGGGTCCGGATGCCTGAATTTTCCGCCAGAGGAGGGGAGGCCCGGGGGTCGGAAAAGGGGGGGACGGAGGTAGGGGCCCGCCCCCGGGAGGGGCCAGGGCGCATGGCGAGGGACGCCCGGGGGCCTTTTCTTTGGGGCTGCCATCAAACTTTCCCCCTTGCCGGGGTTAGGGGGGGCACAAAAGGGGGAAAAAAAATTCAATTTCCCCCCGGGACAAAGGGGGTTGAGGTTAAAGGGGGGGCTTTGCACCCTTTTTTCTTTGGGGTTTTTTTCCCATTCTAACCCCCAAACTGCCATTTTAAAAATTTAAAAGAAAGGCGCCCTGAAAATGTGCGCCTCACAGCTGGGATGGGCCAAGACACGCCCCCTCCGGTATCCGGGGTTTTTTACGAAAATTCCCAAAACATCTTTTGTTTTAAAATTTGTAGGTTATACCCCTTGCTGGGTTTTAGGAAAGTAATGGACTGGGGCCTCCCCTTTGGGGTAAATTTAGGGAACCTGTCTATTTTTTATGCTCTCTTTTTTTTTAAAATTTAAGGGTTTTTTTCAACCTAAAACAGTTTAAAACCGGGTTTGGGTTTTCCCGGTTTTTTCGGGCTTTTTAGGGGGTCCAATGCTTCGCCTTTTGATGAAAAGTAGGGTGGGTAAAGGGGGTTTCTAGGGGTTTTTTTGTTTTATAAAAATTTTCATCCCCGGGGAAATGGGTTTTCAGGTCAATTTAATGTCCATCTTTTGACAACAAGGGTAAATTTTTTGTGTCCCTGGGGTTTGGGTCTAGTAAATATCCCGTTTTTTCTCTACTCCGGGGGAGTTCCCATGGCGAATAATTTCTATTTTTATTACTGACGTTTAACGTCCGGGGATTTAAAAGGGCCGCATCAAGGGGGGCACTAGTCTTTTTAAATACTTGAGATCCCCTAAAATGCAAATTTGGGGGGTGCCCCCGGGGGGCCCAAATGGGGACCGGACAAACTGCCAATACTTGGTTTGCCCCTATAGGTTGGTCTTATCACTCAAAATTTACTAAAAGGGGGGCAGGAGGTTTTTATTTTTTTTGGGCCGTGCGGTTTGTTTTGTCTTTTGAGGGTGTGAGGGGCACCGGGGAAGGATAATTTTCTTAAATTTTTCTTTTATTTCCCTTGCCCCCTTTTGCCATAATTGGGGGCCCACCTTCTCCCACCATTACACACGGAAAAGGGGTTTGGGAAAACTTGGGGTTCTGGCCCCCTTACCCAGGGTTTTGCCCCAGTATAATGGGTTGGGGGAAAATTTTAATTGCAAATTTTGGGGGAGGCCTTTGACCCCTTTCAACCCCTTTCCCGGGGGTGGGCCCCGCGGGTTTCCCCTTTCCCTCCCCCCTGCACCCTTGCCTTTTCCCGTAAAACGGGATTAGTGATGCCCTGGCGCTCCCAAAAAACCCACACTTGCCAATACTTGCTTTACCACAAAAATTCAATGCTCGGGCCCGAAGTGATCTTTTTTAGTCCCCCAAAATCCTTCTTTCCCCTTGTCGAGTCGGAACCCCTTTCCCGATCCCTTTCTAATACTCCGGTCTACCTCCCCCCTTTTCATTGGTAAAATTCCCCCTAGAACCCAAGGGGGGATTGAAACAATTCTGGGTGCAAATTCTCCCCCCAACAGCGTACTTTTTCGACAAATGGAGCCCTTTTTTAGGGGAAAAACAGGGGCGGCCGACTTTCGGGGATTTTGGGGCCCTTTTTAAAACATATGCAAGGGGTACCTTTACAACGGCCCCTTTGCGACCTTAAAAAGGGGTTTGGCTCAACGAGGGCTTCAGTGGCTAGAGATGTGACGGGGGTACTACGATAACTAGGGTTTCCCCCTAATAGAACAGGGGGGAGTGGCTATGTAGGGGCCCAAAAATTAAAAAGGACATTTCCGGGATTTTTCACCCCAAAAAAAAACTTTTTTTAGGGCCCGGCCCTCCTTTTTAGCCGGGGAAAAAAAGTGGGAAGTTATTGGCCTGCAGGGCGAGGGGGGGGGGGGGGCCGAGCCTCCGGTGATCCAGGAACTGAGCTCTCCAGATGGGTCTCGTACTCGTGACCTATGGCAATTTTGGAACAGTTCGCGTATACTACCAAAACTTATATTCCTCTAAGACCACGGTCCCCGCCTTCTGAGATCAGTGAATATCTGTCCGGACTGGCTCTCCCTTCCCTATCGGCAGGGGATAGAGAATTCTTAGATGGCCCCATTACCGAACAAGAAATTCTGGATTCTATGCACTCGTTTCAGCCCTCCAAATCCCCGGGTAGTGACGGTTTCCCAATTGAGTTCTACAAGGAATATGATGGACTTCTTGTTCCACAATTGTTGGAGGTACATCAGACGGCTCTCCGGGACTCGACCCTACCCCAGTCAATGTACGAGGCCATTATTGTGGTTCTCCCAAACCCAGCTAAACACCCTGCCCTTTGTGACTCGTACTGGCCCATAGCCCTACTACAGTCTGACATCAAGATCCTAGCCAAAGTAATGGCAAGGCGATTGAATAAATTGATTTTGTCTATTATTCATGCAGATCAGTCGGGGTTCATGCCTGGGAAGTCAACAGCACTGAACTTAAGGCGTTGTTTACTAATCAAACAGGCTGCGCATGATGAAGTGGGTTCAAGGATTGTAGAAATTCAAAGACGTTTTAAAGCTTTTGATTCTATTGAGTGGTCATATCTTTTCCTGGCATTGGAGAAATTTGGTTTCGGATCTTCCTTCATAAGTTGGGTGCAGCTACTTTACAAGGAACCGATTTCGAGGGTAACAGTCAATGGGTGGGTTTCAGAGCCATTTAGCCTGCATCGAGGAACAAGGCAGGGATGTCCCATTTCCCCCCTCCTTTTTGCCTTAGCGGTGGAGCCTTTGGCAGCCAAAGTAAGGTCGGATGCTCGCGTTAGGGGCCTATCTACGGCTTCTATCTGTGAGAAGATTAGCTTGTACGCGGATGACACCCTGTTATATTTAGCTGACCCGAACGACTCCCTGGACTCCATGCTGGCAATGGTGGGGGAGTTTGGATCTTTCTCCGGGATAGTAGTTAATTGGGAGAAGTCTAAAATCCTGCCGATTGACCAGTCGGTTCCTACGGCACGGGCAGTGGCGTCCCCATTGGTGTTGGCCTCCTCTATAACCTATCTAGGGATACAGGTGTCCAGATCGGTCCAAGAGTTTGTATTACTGAATATCTATCCCCTCTGTGATTTTCTACAAAACAAAGTTAATAATTGGAATAAATTGCACCTCTCTACGGCGGCACGTATCAGTTTGGTAAAGATGTCACTTTTACCCAAAATACTGTATATCCTCCAACAGGCTCCTATATACCTTCCGAATAACCTGATCCTCCGAATACGGGGTATACTGCTTTCCTTTATATGGCAGGGTCGCAGACATCGTATAGCTGCGGATTGTTTAACAGCCCCATGGGACGAGGGAGGGAGTGCCTTTCCGGATATTAATTTATATTACTTAGCAGGGCAGCTGTCTCATTTGACACGATGGGGATCGGATAAAAAGCTAAGGGTTCAGGCCTTGATTGTCTCCCCCTTTAGCGATAGATATTTACATCCCTTGCAGCTCCTGTTCTGTGGCATGGCTTTTTTTGCGACAGGTAGATTGGGGCGAATTCCCTATTAAAGGCGGGGCCCTTATGGTCTGGCAAAAAGTGCGCTCGCAATTCTATTCTGTGGGTATTGATCCTGTCTCCCCAATTTGGCATTGTAAATTTTTCCGGGGCTGATGAGCATGTCTCGAGAGATTGATTGGAGTTCTCGAGGGGTGTGGTATATCTCTCAAGTTTGTGCCAGAGAGGGGTTTTCCCACCATTTCCAGAGTGCAGGCTGGTTTGGCTTCCTTCTTCCCAGCTATTTAATTACCTCATGGGAAAACATGCAGTTTACTTCCCCGTTGGGTCTGTCAGACATGGTATGTACTACATTTCCGCTCCCCCGTCTACTCCTCTCCCCCCCGACCACCCATGTGATCTTTCACTTCTATGCTCTCCTCTCAGCGCAAAACAGAGAAGGCCGACTAGCGAAACTTAGGGAGCGGTGGGAGATGGATCTGGGCGAGATGACTGACGACCAATGGGATCTCTGTATTGCCTCACCTAAGATGGCCTCGTTTTAATACTTAATGACAGGCTGACTCAGCTATTTATTGTTACATAGGGCCTATTAAACTACATCACGACTCAGTAAGTTCAGACAGGGATATGTAGATGAATGCCCCAAATGCCACCTAACTTAGGATGGGGTGCCCAGTTCCCCTCACCGCATTGGTGTGCCTGTTCGGACCCGCCCCGGACACTCTGGGATCCCACTCAAAATACATCTTTGTTGCTGAGGTTCTCTACTATGCACGGAAAGTTATCGCACGTAAGTGGTTGGCGGCTGGGCCGCCTTTTAGTGGCGGAGTGGAAGGGGTTGATCAATGGCATGTTACCACATCTGAGGTGGCTTTATCGGCGTAGAAATAAAATGAGTAAATTCGATAAAATTTGGGGACGATGGATGAGCTCCCCTGTCACAGTTATGTTATCGAGGGCTCTGGACTATGGGTCTCCTGCGACTCCTTGAGATGCCAACAGAATGGACAGGGTCAAATAATGGCAAGAGGCCGCATCTGAGGTGGCTTCATTGGAGTAGAAACAACAAAATGGGTAATTTCGATATCATTTGGGTCGGTGGATGAAACTCCCTCGCTAAATGGCGCTCTCGTGAAGACTGGATTGTGGGTCTTCCCTGCTCCCCGGACGCGGTCACCCCGGGCGTGGTTCCGCACTCTCCCTTCCCACTGGCCCTGCTGGGTAACCTGCACAGGGAGATTATATACCTATACCTTTGTTTTTGCTTTTCTCACCACCCTAGTGGGCTGAATTTCAACATATGTGTATAACTGAGACACTTAAAGATATTGAGAATCTGCTATTTTTCTATATTGTTAAGGGTTTTTCCTGGGCGTTCCAGGGAAGTTAAGTTGCAGTCTGTAATAGCATTGGGGGTACTTGTGTTCACTATAAAGTGGTGGCTCTGTAATCATACATATGTATGTAAATATGACTCCATATTACCACGATGTACTGTATATGTCCACAAATTATACTGGCATGATGTACCTATTATTGGATCCTTCAAATAAAGTTTATTTGTTAACCAAAAAAAAAAAAAAGATATGAAAATATATGTGTAGACATCTATAATTTTATTCATATACACACACACAAAGCTCCCCTATATAGTGTCCTATCCTTGTAGTCACACCAAGTACTTCCAACATATGTGATACAATGCATATATTCTGGGGGATGAGACATGATATAGAGGAGCTATGTATGTGTATATATATCATTATAGAGATTGACATATATATTTTAGGTCTCTCTACATATGTGTAGAATTTAGGGGTGAAAAAAAATATACCCTGTGAGGGACTAGAACTCCAAACCCCTTTGTTGTAAAAGCTATACTCTACTACTGCTGCTCTACCTCTAGACCACCAGCCCAAGTTAGTTACAAGCTGAGCAGTGCCTTCTCTCAAAGCTGATTTGCTTCTTCCCCCATTGTTTTCACTCACATGTCACTGACAGCAAGCAGAGATCTTTACTTGAAGCTGACATTTGTAGTTGAGTAAAGATCTCTGCCTGTTGTCAGTACAATTTGGATGAACCACTAGAAGTAACAGCTGCTGGCTTTCAGTTGTGTGTAAACTAAGACATATGACAGGTGCTTGCTGGAGTTTGGAGCCTCAAGGCTGCAGACATAAGCAGGCAGGAGGCTACAGAGCTGTTATATCCAGACAACCTTCTGCATCCCCTGCTTTAAACAAAATGATGATGTCACAGTTCTTCAGTGAGGGGAGACACGCCTCCTGGGAGGAGAGACACGCCTGCTGACAGGAGAGACACGCCCCTGGATTTCAAAATCAATCTGAGAAAATTAGCTGAACAGCACGAGCAGCTCAAACGATAACACCCCTTTAAGGCAGCTGTTATATACTAACAAATAGGTGTCAGCAACCTAGTGTTACTGACACCAAAAGACATTTTGGCTTTTACTTCACCGATGCCAGGGACATCGGCGACACATACTGTCCATCCACGATGGCACCTTGTGCCCTCTTACATATCCCCCCCCCCTCTGCCCAATGCCAGTGGGCTGGGCACTTTCTGCCTGCATACAGTGCGCCCTAGAAAGGGCATCCGCAATGCCCTGTAGCTTCCCCGGCCTATGTTCGACTGTAAACTGGAAGTCTTGCAGGGCTAGAAAACAACGGGTCACTCGGGCATTATTACCCTTCCTCTCACTCATCCACTTCAGAGGGGCATGATCCGAAATGAGTCTGAACCGTCTCCCTAACAAATAATATCTCAGAGAGTCCAGCACCCACTTTATTGCTAAGCCTTCTTTCTCTACAATAGAATAATTACGTTCCGCAGGGGACAGTTTGCGACTCAGGAATATGACAGGGTGTTCTTCCCCATTTATTACCTGGGACATCACGGCCCCCAGACCCACCTCCGATGCATCGGTTTGTACGACAAACTCCTTAGTAAAATCGGGAGCCACCAAAACTGGCTGTCCACACAGGGCCTGTTTGAGCTCCTGAAAAGCTCTCTCCGCTTCTGGGGACCACTTAACTGTGGTACCCTTGGTGCCCTTAGTAAGGTCGGTTAAGGGTACTGCCACCTCTGCAAACTTGGGGATAAACCTCCGGTAATACCCCACTATCCCCAGAAACGCCTTGACCTGTTTCTTTGTAAGGGGTCGGGGCCATCCCTGAATCGCCTCTATTTTGTTTAACTGGGGCTTTATTTCGCCTCTCCCTACGATATACCCCAGGTACCGGGCCTCTTCCATCCCCATGGCGCACTTACTTGGGTTTATTGTAAAGCCGGCGCTTCTTAAGGCCTCCAAAACCAACTGTACTTTAGGGAGGTGGCTTTCCCAGTCTCGACTGTAGATAACTATGTCATCCAAGTAAGCGGCAGCATCCTTTCTATGGGGACAAAATACCTGGACCATGGCCCTTGGTAATGTAGCTGGGCTACCCTGCAGCCCAAACGGCATTCGGACGTACTGAAACGACCCCTCGGGTGTGGAGAAAGCTGTCTTCTCTTTAGCCTCTTTTGACAAAGGGATCTGCCAATACCCCTTGGTAAGATCTAAGGTAGTGATGTAGCGAGCAGGCCCTAGTCTTTCAATGAGCTCGTCTACCCTCTGCATAGGATAAGCTTCTACCTTAGAGACCTCGTTCAGCTTGCGATAGAAACGCCACTTGCCGTTGGGTTTGGGCACTAGGACTATGGGGTTGGACCACCCGCTTTTGGACTTTTCAATGACCCCTAGTTCCATCATCCTATGGACCTCCTGTGCAATTACCTCCCAGCGGGCCTCGGGAATCCTATAAGGTTTTATATAAACCCTCACTTGTGGCTCTGTAAGGATTTCATGGTTAATAACATTGGTGAGCCCAGGGGCCTCCGTAAACAGGTCTCTATTCTGTTGTAGGAGTTCCTTGCATTGTTGTCTTTTGGAGGGGGACAAAGTTTATGCAATGTTCACCAATTTTAATCCTGACTCTGACAGGGACACTAGACAAGGGTCCCCCAGGGAATCTCTCTCCTTCCAGGGCTTAATCAAATTAATATGATAGATCTGGAAGGGCTTCCTCTTACCGGGCAGGTGGACCTTGTAGTTTACCTCCCCCACTCTTTCAACGATCTCGTACGGCCCCTGCCAGTTGGCTTGGAACTTGCTCTCTACTGTTGGTACTATCACTAGTACCCTGTCCCCTGGACTAAATTGTCTAACTCGAGCATTCCTATTATACACCCGGGCCTGGGCTTCCTGAGGTCGGAGAAGGTGTTCTTTAACAATGGGCATTACCTGGACGACTCTCTCTTGCATCTTTGTGATGTGCTCGATCACACTCTTATAAGGGGTGACCTCGTTCTCCCAGGTTTCTTTCGCTACGTCTAGCAAACCCCTTGGGTGTCGGCCATATAATAATTCAAAAGGGTAAAATAACGTAGAGGCCTGTGGCACTTCTCTAATGGAAAACAGAAGGTATGGTAACAGGCAATCCCAATCGCGCCCATCCTTTTCAACCACTTTCTTAAGCATGGCTTTCAAGGTCTTATTGAACCTTTCCACGAGCCCGTCCGTTTGTGGGTGGTACACTGAGGTGCGTAACTGCGTCACCTTTAGCACCTTACATAAGTCCCTCATCACCCTGGACATAAAAGGGGTCCCTTGATCCGTCAGGATCTCCTTGGGAATCCCTGTTCGGGAGAAGATGTGGAATAACTCTCTGGCAATATTTTTAGATGACATATTTCTCAAGGGCACGGCCTCTGGGTACCTGGTCGCGTAGTCTAATACCACTAAGATATATTGGTGTCCCCGGGCCGATTTCACCAGAGGTCCCACTAAATCCATGGCCACTCTCTCAAAGGGCACCTCGATAATGGGCAACGGTACTAGGGGACTGCGGAAGTGGGCTACCGGGGAGGTGACTTGACACACAGGACATGATTGGCAATAATCCCGAACCTTCCAATAACAGCCAGGCCAATAAAACCTCCGCAGGATCCTCTCCAGGGTCTTATCTGTTCCCAGGTGTCCCCCTAAAACATGAGAGTGTGCCATGTCTAGGGCCATGCACCGATAGGGCCTAGGCACCAAGAGCTGTTTGACCAAGTCATCTCTCACCTTGGTTACCCGATATAGTAGGTCGCCATTCATTGTGAAGTGGGGGTACCGCTTCTCCGCCCCGGGCTCCTGGGAACCCCATTAAGGACTACCACCCCCTCTAACACCCCTTTTAACGTAGGGTCTTGGAGTTGGGCCATCCCAAAGTTTCCCCGGGACACTTCCAGGTCGGGGACATTTTCCTCTGAGCCTGACTCCTCCCCATTTTCCCCTGCCAGGACCGTCAGGGGAAATTCCGAGGTTACCTCAGGGTTAGTACACTCTGGACTGCCCTTGTCTTGGGGGTACTTTGGCGACACAATTCTACCCCACAGGTCCCAGAACATTGGGAAATCACGACCAATGATCACATCGTGCATCAAGTTCTTAACAACCCCCACCAGATGTGCTTGAGTTCCCAAGTCCGTTTCCAGGACCACTCGGGCCACTGGGTACCCTCTGGTATCCCCATGCACACATGTAACCCCCAGAGTTTTCCCAGGGATCACCACATGAGGTAGAGCAGCCGACAGGAGAGTAACCAAACTCCCTGAGTCCAATAGTCCAGTCCCAACAGTCCCATTGACCTTCACAGTGCAGATCTGGGGTCCCTCTCCTGGGACGGGCAGGGCACTGCACACAGCATGGGCAAACATGGAGCAACGTCGGCCCACCGAACACTCCATTGGCTCCGTGGTCAAGGGGCACTGGGCCACTACATGGCCTGGGGCATGACACCGCCAGCAGACAGGTTCCCTTGGTGGCCCCCTTGCTATGGGCTCCGGTCCGCCTCGGGTTTTTAGGCGACCCTCTCGGGGATATCTGGGGCCTGACTTTGGACCCTCTAACTGCTGGGGGGGGTCTCCCCACACAGGGATTTTGGGTTCCCGGACCCACCCAGGGAATGCTCCATGGCGTGGAATCTTTCTACCAACCCCACCAGTTCATCTGCCGATTGGGGGTCTCCCCAGTCAGATATGAGGCCAACACCTCAGCCCACTGCTTCTGGGGCAGCTTCTCACGGTCCGCGACATGTTAAAATACCGCCAGGAAGGCCTCCATGTCGTCCTCAGGAGTCATTTTCTGCAGCGCCTCCCTCACCGAACGTCTGGCATGGCGTCCGTCATCTGGGGATGGTGGAACTGGCGCACTTTTGCCTCTGACTGCTTCAGTCAGTACTGCCATCTGTTGCATAAGCAGGCGGTTCGTTTCCTGCTGTGCTTGCTGTTGCTGTGCTGTGGCTTGCTGTTGCTGCAGGTTCGCCTGCACCAGGTGTTTAATCACCTCCTCCATTTTGTGTGCTGTGAACTGGAGCTGTGCTGCAGCTTTAACCCAGGACATATATGGGGGATCTATGCCCTTCGCATGCCTCCACCACTTGTAGGATGTAGCTCAACGGTAGCCTCAGGGTAAGCAGACTGGCATGCAAATGTTCAGGTAAAACACAGGTGGTTTATTTTGTCCACACAGCATCCACAGAAGGTAAGTCTGATACAGTGGAAATCAAAACAGCAGCTTCCTATAGCTTTAAACCAGTGCATATAAGTCCTCTGCCAGTGCTTGGCGGTCTCACCCGTTAGATGCTTGGGTTGAGGATCCAATCATCCTGGAATAGCAGAGCACACTGAACACCTCCAGCACAGAGCTCTTTCCTCTACAGACTCTCTTACAGGATATTCTTTGTATGTGTTCTATTCACCTTTACAGTCCACCTACCTATCCCCTGATGTGGCGTTTGTGGGTGCCGAAACATGTTGGGATTCTTGTGGTATCGTAAGTGTTATGCTATAGCGGTGCGCATGTTGTTTACATCATTATAATTCACCGCAATCTTCTTGCTGTAACTATTGGATATATTGCAGCATATCTATGCGATGCCATATCTAACTGGGATTTTTGTGGTATCGCAACTGTTATGTTTAGCGGTGTGCATTCTGTTTATATCATCATAATTCACCGCAATCCTTTTTGCTGGAATTATTGGCTATCTTGCAGCATCTCTATGCGATACCATATCTAACTCAAGGTGATGTGTTATTGTGTATTTTGAAATTTACATTATTATCCTTATTGCCTATATTTGTCTATTACCAATATCTAGTGGTAGGGCTAGGTTCCTGGTGGGATCGTCCTTATTGGGACGTCTTCTCCCACATTTTTGTAGGCAGGGTATAGAGTAGGTCACCACTTTACTTTGTGGTACTACATTCATCTTTTTCCTGTATATTTTTTCTTTTTGCCCTGGTCACACATATATATTGTTTACTATTATGTGCTGTGGTCGTTCGTTATCATATTTTTTTGGAATATATGTATTTTTTAAATACTCATAATAAAGGTTAATTTTTATTCCAATATATTTTGTGCACTTTCCAAACACCTTTTTTTCTATGTTATATGCGGGATTTGGAATTGGTACCTATTTTTGTATTTAATTTCCCTATAGGTATCTCTGTTTGTTATTTATTTATCTATTGTGTTATGGCTGGATTCATAAACACGGGTCTAGATACTGCACAGTGGCTAAGTGAAGTCAAAGAAATTTTCTCAGATAGGGAGTTCACACAACAAAAGAAGTATACTCCGTCACTCAATATTGCCTTTAAAGAATTACACAAAGTCTATCGAGAACAAATCTCGACCTGGTGGGAAGTCCAAAGTCTAGAAAATTACATCCAAAATCAAATTGTCCCTCGTGGCTTACGTATTTCCCTCACTCCAGGAGTCAAATTGAGGAGCCCTGGTTTCATTAAAAAATGGGAACAGGAAGCCACTAACTCTTCCATCAAATTTATGGAACTCCTTTTGGAAGATGAAAAAGTCTCACTTGAGATTTTAGATAAAAAGGTTAAAGAACATCTTGAAATAGCACGACAGTTTGAACAGAACGCAGATTATCTATCTAGAGAAAAGCAACTGCAAAATTCTCTTGATAGATACCAATATCATATTAAGGACAGGAAACATAAACAGTTTGTTAGGGACCTTACTGATTTTCGAGAAAACAAAGCTTATGTTTTCTTAGAGAATAAGGATACTCAGAAAGAGTCAAAAATAGTTCATTCCTCCACTGAGACCGATATTTCTGATTCTGATCGTGAATCTGTTGGCAGAAATAGCCGCAGTACACAAAGAAGTAGAGGTAGAGGGAGAGGGAGGAATCAACGGCAAAGAGGGACTTTTAAGCCTTTTTTGTCGGGACGAGACCCTTACCAGCTGAGAGAACGGACTCCCACCAGACAACAGTCTCGGCAATAAGTGATTCTAACTTGATTGTTAATTTGTCATCACACACTCTAACAGAGAACGAGATGAACATCCTTAAATTGGGCCTATCTTTTGTTCCCACGACTCAATACAACACATTTAGATGGATTAAGGATATCCATCTTTTTGGACGGAAAATAAAGTGGCATAAATACCATTGTTTGAGAAATAGAAGAGAGTGCCTAGATTTGGGGATTAATGAAGATCTATTAGAGGACGTTAGACTCTTATATGGAATATCTGATGATAACGTTAATACAGGCAGAGGACCTTTTACTCAATTTAAACCTAAAAATAATAAAATCCCACCTCAGGGTGACATCTCATCTATTGACATCTTTGTCTCACAGGTCACCAAGGATCTTGAAAAATTAAAAAAGCCTTTTCATAAAAACTATAACGCAGATGAGAATAAGGCTATCCGACAATTGGAGCAAGATCACAATCTGATAGTGAAACCTGCAGACAAGGGTGGTAATATTGTACTCTTGGACCACCCTAAATACTTAGAGATGTGTAACTCGTTACTTAGTGATTCCTCATGCTATGAGATATTGTCATCGGATCCCACTAATGAGTACAAGAAGGAACTGTTAAAGATCCTGATGGATGCAAAAACTAAGAAACTCATATCAGCTGATGAGTTCCAGTTCCTATTCCCCAAATTTCCCAGAACTCCAACTTTTTATAGTCTGCCCAAGATTCATAAGGGGACTTGTCCCCTAAGGGGTAGACCAATAGTATCTGGGATAGACTCTCTCACTCAAAACTGTGGTAAATATATTGACCGCATCCTCTCTCCATTCGTCCAGTCATTGTCATCTTATACCCGGGACACAACCGACCTCTTGTGTAGACTTGATGGGATACAGGTGGCACCTGAGTGCTGGCTCGCCAGCATTGATGTTGAAGCACTCTACACCAGTATACCACACACTCTAGGTATTGAAGCAGTTAAATTTTTTCTGTCCTCAAGGGGTATACAGTTTGGTCCACATAATGATTTTGTTCTACATCTTTTGAACTTTATCCTCACCAGGAATTATTTCCTGTTTAACGGGAGGTTCTTCCACCAGCTGAGGGGCACTGCCATGGGCAGTGCCTGTGCTCCATCATATGCAAATTTGTATCTCGGCTGGTGGGAGGACCTCCACGTTTTCAGTGAGGAGCTCACACATTGGACCGATTCTATCGTTCTGTGGACACGTTACATAGACGATATTCTAATTGTGTGGAGTGGTACCAAACTAGAATTCTCTGAATTCATTGATTTTCTTAACTGTAATTCTTTGGGACTTAGGTTTACTTCTGAAATTCATCCAGATACTTTGAATTTCCTGGATGTTAAGATCATAAAAGATCCAGTTGGTAAAATTTCTACCACACTTTACCGTAAACCTACTGCTTCTAATTCTCTATTACACTGGAGAAGTGGCCATCCTGTACCCCTCAAAAAAGGTATACCAAGAGGCCAGTTTCTCCGGTTACGGAGAAATTGCTCTAGTGTGTCTGAATATGAAACACAAGCCCTGGACCTTAAAAGACGATTCAGGGAGAAGGGGTATCCCGAAGATGTGATTCTAAAGGGCTTCCATTTTGCACTACATTCAGAGAGATCAGAATTATTGGCTCCCAAAACCCATGAAAAAGATCCAAATAAGGATCCTGCCAGGATTATTGGCACCTTTGATGAGGCAGCGGGAGAGGTTAGAAAGATCTTGACAAAGCACTGGGACATCCTACTTCTTGATCCAGATATACGAGATAAAGTGGGGCCTCGCCCTTTAGTCACCTTCAGAAAGGGTCCTAGTCTATACAACAAACTAGTTAAAAGTCACTATAGACCCCCACCTACCTCTAAGACCTGGTTAGAAAGACAGCCGGCTGGCTGTTTCAAATGTAGTGGTTGTGTTGGTTGTCCATTTCTGGAAGTTGGCAAACACTTCTCCAATCACAAAACTGGACGTCAGTTTTCCATCCGACACTTTATTAATTGTCGCTCCAAAGGGATAATATACCGGATTAAATGCCAATGTGGCAAAGAATACATTGGGAAGACAATGCGTGAGTTCCGTCGCCGTATTGGGGAACATTTGGGAGACATCCGTAACAGTAGAGACACCAACGTAGCGAGACACGTGGTGTCGTATCATGGCGGAGATCCCAGATGTTTAAAATTCATGGGCATAGATATGATTCTGCCCGACATTCGCAAAGGAGATTTTGATAAATCACTACTTTGCAAAGAATCCTTTTGGATTTATACACTAAATACGATGTTCCCGCAAGGGCTTAATGACCAGCTCAACTTTGGTTGCTTTTTGTGAGCTTCCCATATATTATATTACTTCACTTAGCCGTGTGCATTAATACCTTTGTTCTGCAACTACATCTTCTGTATCATTCAGATATGTTTAGTATTTTACATTATTGTTTATATACACTAACAATAATTTATTTACTATTTAGGGACTATTAATTAAGTTCCCTTCTCTCTGCTGATGGCACTAAATATCGCTGTCAAGAGATGTTGTATTCACATTACCTCTATACTTATGAGCTATGTTCTGTGTACATCTTGCTTTCAATGCCGATACGTCACTTCCGGTCCTGTGATCACTGCATGTGAGGATATCATTTGCATATCAGTGACGCTGCGATGAGTTCCAAGCCTCGTTCTGAGTGCCGATACGTCACTTCCGGTTCCTCGGACCCGGAACCGGCATCATTATTTTCATTTTTCTGACGTGGCATGTGATGATTGGACTCTCCACACAGGTCTGGTAGCTATTTAAGGCCGTATTTGCTTGTAGACCAGCGTGCAGCCCACCATAGCTGTAACCGGATTTGGAGCCGTACGCTTCATTTATAATCCTTAGCACAACACCCATAGGTAAGCTTGCATTATGCAGTGTGATTTTTTGTTTTCTTTATGTAACTCTCTTACAGGATATTCTTTGTATGTGTTCTATTCACCTTTACAGTCCACCTACCTATCCCCTGATGTGGCGTTTGTGGGTGCCGAAACATGTTGGGATTCTTGTGGTATCGTAAGTGTTATGCTATAGCGGTGCGCATGTTGTTTACATCATTATAATTCACCGCAATCTTCTTGCTGTAACTATTGGATATATTGCAGCATATCTATGCGATGCCATATCTAACTGGGATTTTTGTGGTATCGCAACTGTTATGTTTAGCGGTGTGCATTCTGTTTATATCATCATAATTCACCGCAATCCTTTTTGCTGTAATTATTGGATATATTGCAGCATATCTATGCGATACCATATCTAACTCAAGGTGATGTGTTATTGTGTATTTTGAAATTTACATTATTATCCTTATTGCCTATATTTGTCTATTACCAATATCTAGTGGTAGGGCTAGGTTCCTGGTGGGATCGTCCTTATTGGGACGTCTTCTCCCACATTTTTGTAGGCAGGGTATAGAGTAGGTCACCACTTTACTTTGTGGTACTACATTCATCTTTTTCCTGTATATTTTTTCTTTTTGCCCTGGTCACACATATATATTGTTTACTATTATGTGCTGTGGTCGTTCGTTATCATATTTTTTTGGAATATATGTATTTTTTAAATACTCATAATAAAGGTTAATTTTTATTCCAATATATTTTGTGCACTTTCCAAACACCTTTTTTTCTATCCTCTACAGACTGACACACACCTCAGTCTTGGAACCAAACCCTGTCTCTCACTAGCTCCAGGCTCTTACAGGCCTGGTAAAGCCTGGACCTGGAGTGTGGGAATGGCCGTCCCACCCATCTCTTCGACCATTCCAGTAAAAGCCGGACCCGGATCAGCCGTTTAAGGCAGCTGTTATATACTAACAAATAGGTGTCACCAACCTAGTGTTACTGACACCAAAAGACATTTTGGCTTTTACTTCACCGATGCCAGGGACATCGGCGACACATACCGTCCATCCACGATGGCACCTTGTGCCCTCTTACACACCCCTTAAGCCCCAGGCCTGGAAAGTAGTTAATGACCGGAACATTTTTTTAGTTTTTATCTCCTTGCGTTTCAACAGTTGTAACATTTTTATTTTTTCAATGACGCAGTTGGATGAGGCCTTGTTTTATTCGGGACAATTTGTACTTTATGGGGGAATAGTTTAAGTTCACTTAGAAATTATTGCAGAATTTTTTAAAAACATTTTTAATTTTTGTCTTCTTACTTTTTTTTTTATACCATTCACATTCCACACTTAATAACTTGTTAGATTATTTCTACAGGTAATTACGGTCATGTGGATACCTAATATGTGTAGGGGTTTTTTGTGTGTAATGTATGCGCAATTATTTTTTATTAAATATTTTAATTTTATTTTTTTTATTCAATTTTTTTACACTTTTTATGTTTTTTTACTTTTTTTTTAATCTCATGAAGGGAGAACTGTTTACTTTTTTTATACTTAGTAATGTATTAGCATATTCATATATGCTAATACATTCTAATCTGTGTCACTTTGACAATGCACACAGTTTGTCCTGGTCACTGGCTTCTTACACAGACAGCTCTGGGGCCACTCTAGGTCCCAAGGGCTGACTGTGCAGCCGTTCCCCGGGCTCTGTCGGGTCACCGGGTGTTCCGATCACCCGACAGAGCAGGGGAACCCTTTGATTGCGCTGCGGCAACGCACCGCCGCAATCAATGGGTTAAAGCATCGGATTGCGGAGGTTTCCTCCGCTCCCCGATGCTCCCAGGAGATGCTCTGGGATCAGGGCTGTGTGGTACAGCCCCTGATCCCAGCGAAGTTGCGGCGCCGGGCGCCGCAAACCCCTAAGTCTGCAGCGACGTCGCTGCAGACAAACGACCCGCACCAGCTGACACCAAAAGACGGTGCGCGGTCATTAGGGGGTTAGTCATTCTAGGATATAGTGAGCTAAGAAAAAGGATGTTATTGTATATTGTAATGAGCTTGGAGATATTCTACATATCTATTGTAAGGAGAATGTCGCATACCAATGTATGTAGAATGCCTGTGGCACGATTTAACTCACATTTATTCCTCCCTTAAAAAAATATAATAATGAAACTAACTATTAATCATGTTTCTTGCAGCTCTAGTAATACAATAAGGCTTTGTATGAACTGCACAGAAAAACATCCGTTTTTTTCATTGTTTTTCGTTTTCTAAAAACGCTGAAAAAAAACAACTGCAAAGATGTCCCATAGACTTGTATAGTAAAAATATCCTATTGTCTGCACAGAATTTTTTCTTTCTGCTCGTTTTATTTACTGGCCGTCTTTTAAAAAATTTCCTATTGAACTCTATGTAAAGCGCCGGACGTGTTTTGGGCGTGTTTTTTGGAATGAAAACTCACTCAGGAGATTAAAGTCCCACCTATGATGGATATTAACACAGGTTATACCTTGTCAGTTCTGCATAAAAGTGTCTGATGTGTCCTCGTTCGTACCATTCGTAATAAAGTTATCTGGCTTTTGTCGCTAACATATTTTGGCTTAAAATCTGTTTTTTACTTGATTTTGGTATAAAATCCTTTTTTTAATGGACTTTGGCCCTAATAGAGATCTCGCTTTTGACGCTAAAAATCCATTGTTTACGGATTTTGGTGCTAAAATCCTTATTTTATTGAATTTGACTCTAGAAAAGTTATGGTGCTATTGCCGCTAAAAATCTGGATTTTTATGGATTTTGGTACTAAAACCCGGATTTTGCCACTAATGTCCAGATTTTTACGGCTTTTGGTGCTAAAATCCTGATTTTTAGTTACAAAAGCGAGATAACTTTATTAGCGCCAAAATCCGTAAAGAGACGGATTTTAGCGCCAACATCCATAAAAAAAACGCTGATTTTTAGTGGCAAAAGCAAGATAACTTTATTAGCACCAAAATTCGTAAAATGCCTACAAGATTCCATGTAAATGCAATAATGTGCTTTACATCCCCTTTTGTATGGTGGAGTTACATCCAATTGCATTATTTATGCTTACATTAAAAACCAGACTTGAAGACAAGTAAAAAACAGGCCAAAAACGGCCGTTTTTACAGCAGCTTTTGCCAGGCAGTGGACAAAAAATTAAGTTTTATGAATGTTTTTAGGATTTCGTTTTCAGGTCTTTTTTTGTCCCCTGCAGTGTAGACATAGCCTATCAGGCAGGGAGCATGTGCAGTTTTATATCGAATGCTTTACCTAGAGGTGTTTATTTGCAGAGGCTGTTGGACAATCACTGACAGTAAATTTATCACTGGAGATCCCAGCAGTGATCAGGTGAAATCTCTGCACAAGATCTGGCAGGAAGCGATCACTACCCTGCGTTAGCAGAATTCTGCATAAGGCTAGATTTACATATCTTTGGAAAAATATAATGTGTTATATGCAGTAGAAATTCAAGGAAATTCAATGCGTTTAAAGGGAACCTGTTACATAGGTTGTGCCCTCCTTGCTGAGGACAGCACAAGTTAGTGTCAGACCTGCTGTCTCCAGCGCTGTGCCCTTTATTCTGTAAGATGCTGTAGTTTTCATGTATTTGATGCTCAAATCTGCAGTTTTCAGCCAGAATCATTCAAGAGTCATTCAAAGAGTCCGTTTTTTTCATTCCCCGCCCATCTGAGGCTAACCCCGCCCACCTCAACTGATAAACCTATTACTTTGAATAGGTAGAAACATGTGAATATCGGTCAGTGGTCAAGCTAGTGTCAGACCTGCTGTTTCCAGCGCTGTGTCCCTTATTCTGTAAGATGCTGTAGTTTTCGTGTATTTACCCCTCAAATCTGCAGTTTTCAGCCAGAAGAGTCATTCGAAGAGTCCTTCAGAGTGTCAGTTTTTTTCAAACCCGGCCAATTGGAGGCTAGCTCCGCCCACATCAACTGACAAACCTATTACTTTGAATAGGCAGAAACATGTGAATAACGGTCAGTGGGCAGGGCTAGCATTTAGTGGGTGGGGCTAACACCTGCTCATGAATAAGATTTGAGGGGTAAATGCTCTAAAACTGCTGCATCTTACAGAATAAGGGACACAGAATAAGGGACACAGCGCTGGAAACAGCAGGTCTGACACTAGTTTGTGCTACCCTCAGCAAGGGGGGCATAATCTATGTGACAGGTTCCCTTTAAGCTGTGCAGATTAGCCCCATCCAATAGGGCTAATCTGTGTCCTAGCTCCAAACGTGATTTCTGTGCAAAATTGTCCTGCACTCCTCTTCTTTTAAACGTGTCATATAACACATCACAACAATGCATAAAAAAAATTAAACCTATGAAGGGCATTGGATACATATTTCTATACATAATTTAATACATAAAACGGTGCGTAAAACACCCATTTTACACAAAAAATGTGCATGAAAAAACATGTAACTAACACAGTGTCCCCTGACAGGAAAAGGCTGTCCATATAATCCATGCATTTGAGACAATTTTTATAAACACTGGCCCTCATTTACTTTTATGGTTGCACAAGAAAAGTGTGTCTAAAAATGTGCCAAAAAGTGGTGTCCTTTTGGCACAGTATGTTATAGACACATTTATTAAGGGCTTATGATACATTCTGCATACTTCTTGACATGGGGGAGTGGCTCAGCCAAAAGTGGCTGTGACTTAGTGGGAAAGTGGACGGGGCCACAATGTGACACACTGCATTAAAAAAAAACTGGTCAAAAAACTTTGACAGATCTAAAGTTGCACCAATTTATCAATCAACATGAGCCACTGCGATGAATCTGGGGCATTTTTAGGCTTCCTGGCTAAGTTTAAAGAGAACCTGTCACATAGTTTTTAGCCCCCTGGCTGAGGACAGAACAAGGTAGTGTCAGACCTGCTGTTTCCAGTGCTGTGTCCCTTATTCTGTAAGATGCTGCAGTTTTCGTGTATTTACCCCTCAAATCTGCAGTTTTCAGCCAGAAGAGTCATTCCAAGAGTCCTTCAGAGTGTTAGTTTTTTTCAAACCCGGCCAATCAGAGGCTAGCCCCGCCCACATCAACTGACAAACCTATTACTTTGAATAGGCAGAAACATGTGAATAACTGTCATTGGGCGGGGCTAGCCTTTGGTGGGTTGAGCTAACCCCTGCTCCTTAATAAGATTTGAGGGGTAAATCCTATAAAACTGCTGCATCTTACAGAATAAGGGACACCGCGCTGGGAACAGCAGGTCTGTCACTAGCTTGTGCTGCCCTCAGCAAGGGGGAAATAACCTATGTGACAGGTTCCCTTCAAGCATGTGAGCTCTTACTTGTTATCACATATCAAAATATGGAAGTACAACTAGGTAGTATACATACATTAATATTGTATCAAGCTAAAACTATCAGTAGTACCTTTAAAAACAGTTGCACCCCACCCAGCAATGTAACAATCAGTCATGGTTGAAATATTTGTAGTTTTCAGAGGAAGGCATGCTGGTTGAATTACGTTACTGTAAGCAACTGGCTCATCCACACCAAGCAGGGCGATGTCGTTGAATTTTTCCCTGTGAACATACTCCTCATGTAATATTGCTACGGCTATAATTCGAGACACTGTATTTGTGCCCCAAGTTTTTAAGTTATGTAGTCCAAACACAAGCCTCCAAGTGAGAATCGCGCTGAAACAATAGAAATTAAAAATTATCAACTAGATATTATCAACTAGATATTCTATGTATACTAAACCATCAGCCTATTTAACATTTTACTGCCACTTTATGTGAGAATAACATGTTGTTAATGCTTTTACCGATCCATGGGATTTTGAGATTTTCTTTATAATAAAACATTGAACCTTTACGTAGTAATTAATTTTCTCCTATATATTCTCTATATATAAATAACACTGAAAAAAAATATATATTTATTCACTAAACGGACGTCACTAGCTTTACAACCTAACCTAAACTTCTTCTACCCTGATGCCGTGCCTATGTACTTTATGTTGATCACTGGTGTGCATCACTTATCAGTTTTGTTGGAACCCTTCCCAAACATGATGTATATTTATGTCATATGTCGGGAAGGGGGTAAGAAAAGTAGACTTAAATGGGTTTTCTTGCTATAAAGATTATCTTTCGACATGTAGGGACAGGTAATTAAAGAGAACCTGTAATATAGATTATGCCCCCTTGCTGAGTCCCTTATTCTGTGAGATGCAGCAGTTTCAGAGCATTTAAAGGGAACCTGTCACATAGGTTATGCCCCTCTTGCTGAGGACAGCACAAGCTAGTGTCAGGCCTGCTGTTTCCAGCGCTGTGTCCCTTATTCTGTAAAATGCTGTAGTTTTAGAGTATTTTGTGCTCAAATCTGCAGTTTTCAGCCAGAAAAGAGTCGTATAAAGAGTCAGGCTAGCCTTTGGTGGGTGGGGCTAACACCTGCTCATGAGGGTGGGTGAAGCAGGACTTCTTCTATCTCTTAAGAAGTCCAGTCACTATTTGTTCTTCTATTTACTCAGAAATTCTACTTCAAGTAATAGAAACTCGCATATCACAGAGCTCAGCTCCTCTCCTCTATCATATAACCCTATATATCACAGAGCTCAGTTTCTCTCCTCTATCATATAACCCTATATATCACAGAACTCAGCTTCTCTCCCTCTATCATATAACCCTATATATCACAGAGCTCAGCTTCTCTCTCTATATCATATAACCATATATATCACAGAGCTCAGCTTCTCCCCTCTATCATATAACCCTATATATCACAGAGCTCAGCTCCTCTCCCTCTATCATATAACCCTATACATCACAAAGTCCAGCTTCTCTCCTATCATATAACCCTATATATCACAGAGCTCAGCTTTTCTCCCTCTATCATATAACCCTATATATCACAGAGCCCAGCTTCTCTCCTCTATCATATAACCCTATATATCACATAGCTCAGCTTCTCTCCTCTATCATATAACCCTATATATCACAGAGCTCAGCTTCTCTCCTCTATCATATAACCCTATATATCACAGAGCTCAGCTCCTCTCCTTTATCATATAACCATATATATCACAGAGCTCAGCTTCTCTCCCTCTATCATATAACCCTATATATCACAGAGCTCAGCTTCTCTCCCTCTATCATATAACCCTATACATCACAAAGCCCAGCTTCTCTCCTATCATATAACCCTATGTATCACAGAGCTCAGCTTCTCTCCCTCTATCATATAACCCTATATATCACAGAGCTCAGCTTCTCTCCTCTATCATATAACCCTATATATCACATAGCTC
Organism: Phyllomedusa bahiana; assembly: GCA_025379985.1. Lineage (NCBI taxonomy): Eukaryota > Metazoa > Chordata > Amphibia > Anura > Hylidae > Phyllomedusa > Phyllomedusa bahiana. The sequence goes on along the minus strand of JAODAL010003826.1, from coordinate 89,659 downwards.
AGCTTCTCTCCTATCATATAACCCTATATATCACAGAGCTCAACTCCTCTCCTCTATCATATAACCCTATATATCACAGAGCTCAGCTCCTCTCCCTCTATCATATAACCCTATATATCACAGAGCTCAGCTTCTCTCCCTCTATCATATAGCCCTATATATCACAGAGCTCAACTCCTCTCCTCTATCATATAACCCTATATATCAAAGAGCTCAGCTTCTCTCCCTCTATCATATAACCCTATATATCACAGAGCTCAGCTCCTCTCCCTCTATCATATAACCCTATACATCACAAAGTCCAGCTTCTCTCCTCTATCATATAACCCTATATATCACAGAGCTCAGCTTCTCTCCTCTACCATATAACCCTATATATCCCAGAGCTCAGCTTCTCTCCTCTACCATATAACCCTATATAACTTGTATACCTGCTTCTGGCTATGCCACCACAGGTAAAATAGGAGGAAATTCTAGCGCTTATATGTCCAATAGAATTCCCGAGTATTAAAATATTACCATAAGAATATAAATCCTCATCTATTTTATGAGAAATTTATTTAAGATAATCACAGTAAAAACAAGGGACTCGACGCGTTTCGCGTGCCTCCTCGCACGCTTCATCAGGAGTATTAACTATGTTCACAAAGTGCATTCTTTAAATAGTCACCAACAAAACCACCTCTTTTTAGATAAACCAATCACACATTCTCCTTTCCCAATTACATCCCATGGAAGATTTCTCCCAAATTACATCACATTTTCATAAAACACCTACCACCATAAAAGTTGCAATACATACACATTCTATGCAATCTATACAGTATGGCTACTACCTGTTATGAAATACCATCCTCCCTGTTTCTCCTCCTCGTGTAGCTGCCTCTCCTGTAGGTAACTCGAGTTCCGACGCCGGCTCTGCAGCCGGAAACGGAAGTTCGCGTCACCTGCCAGGAGCCGGTGACATCACCATCTGGCCTCAAACAGGCATTGAGCATGCTCAATGCCAGTCCTGCGCTCCAGAACATCGTACCATGCTCAGACTACATAGAATAGATAACTAGTTTGTAATTTGTAGTCTGTATGCTAGATATATAAAAGATATATATATATAGAAAAAAAGGGGGGGGGGGTTTCTAATCCTATTTATTACCATATACTTACTCACAAAGATTAAAAAAAGTTTTTAAAAAAAATAATTTTTCTAAAAAAACTCCTATTTCTCACTTTTAATAAATAACTGTCTAAGACTTATTCACAAAGTTTAATATTAATTAAAATTTGTTAAAATATACATAGGGACTCCCTATATTCTCTATTAATAGATAACCTCCTGAACTTCATTCAGACCTGCAGGATTAAGAGTGTTTAAAGGAGTTGTCTCATGACTGGATTTCATCCTACCTTGGTGCTGTCCTAAGAGCTGTAGTTTTGAAATCATGGGCGGGAGCACTGGCTTCCTGGAGTCCTCTCCCCCCTCCCTTCATCTAGGTGACGTCATGCTGCTGCGCTCGCTCCCGATGCTAACAGCATTGGAAGGGAGAACATCTCAGATCACAGAGTTCTCTTTCCCCTGCTGCTCACCATTCAATAGTATCCACCGTGTACACAGCACATATTTCTCTCCCCATACATCCATACATGACCCGGGCCAGGGGTTCCCAGCACAGAGAATTGAGCAGGGGGGAAGCGATTCAAATAATCTCTGATGTGTTGTATTTGCATGGAGTTATCTCAGTGCTACATCTGTCTGTGTCTGCTTAATTACTATTCACTGACTGTTGACTATTTCCTGCCTGAATCATTCACTTCAGCAGTGAAGCTGGTTAGGTAAACAGGAGAGTGAATGCTAATTAGGCTGACTCAGAGCTGAATGAGAGGGGCAGGAAATAGTTAACAGCAGTGAATAATAATTAGGCTGAGACACAGATAAGGCAGCAGGGGAGATGACAGGGGCTGCTAGTATGCCTGCTCTAAATCACTGAGCTGTGCCGCAGGCAGAGCGAGGACAGAGAGAGAAAGGACAGGAGATAGTTAAACTTGTGTGCTCGCTCCCGACGCGACCTGTTGTGATAAGATGCCGGAGATACAGCCTATCAGGAAGCAGGTCGGTGACTATAGAGACCTCAGCAGCCTCTGAAGCCACTAAAAAACAAGTTATCTAGAAATCAGTAGGAGATTTGTTATTGACATATATTGCAAATGTGCTTGTTTTTTGAAGATCTTTAATTTGAATGACAATCTTTGTAGTGAGACAACCCCTTTAACTTAAAAATCCAATATGTTTCTTTATTCGTTAATGCCTGTAGTCTGTCAGTAAAATCCTCTGATATATGATCAATAGGCTGTACTTTCAAGCTGTAATCGCCATCCGGATGTTCATCCAGAACATGCCTGGGGAAGCTATACAATCTATTTCCTTTTTTTATATTTGATCTGTGATTATTCATCCGTTGGGAGATCCGTTGGCAACCCTTGTCCCCATCGCCGTGCCAACCTGTTGGTGGTACTGGGTACTATCATACTCAAAATAATTCCTCTTCAAGATAAAGTTAAGATCCTCCAGTAGGAAAGTCTTTTTGGTGGCGGGTATACTAACATCCTCCTCCAAATATAACCCTACCGCCCGGATGCCTAAATCATGCCTAATGTTTGAATATAGGCTCACAACGTCCATGGTGAGAAAGTAATAGGATTCCTCCCACTCCATATCTGCCATCTCTCTGATAATCTGGTCAGAATCTTTTAAATAACTTTGTAAGGAGACCACATGTGATTGTAAATAAATATCCAGATACCTAGATAGATTGGAGAGTGTTGAGTCAATGCCCCAGACTATTGGTCTCCCAGGGGGGTTGGTAACACACTTGTGCACCTTTGGGAGGTGGTAAAAGAATGGTCTTTTGGGTTTTTTAATAATAAGACCATCAAATTCCCTTTTATTTATTGTCCCCTCTGAGAGGGCATTACCCACAAATACCAAAAAATCTTCCTGTAAAGTTGTATACACTTTCTCATCTACCTTAAGATAATATTTGGAATCCTCCAAGATCCTAAGGGCTTCTTCTCTATAAATTTCTGTATCCTGTATTACTATGGCCCCTCCCTTGTCTGCATTCCTTATAGTTATAGCTACATTGTCCTTGAGCATTTTTATAGCTTTCTGCTGATTAATTGTCAGGTTTCCTTTATGTGGGATATTTCTCCTCATTTTTCTTAAATCATTCATGACCATTTGGTTAAACAGCCCAATGTAATTTCCCTGGGCCCAAATGGGATAGAATGTGGATTTTACGGATTTCTCACTAGATTCAGCATCATTAGAGGCATTCCTTTTATGTTTATTATGTTGGATAGTGAAATACCTTTGTAAGGTGAGCTTCCTGATGAATTTTTGTAGGTCTTTAAAGACCACAAAGGGGTCTAAACTACTATCAGGGCAAAAATTCAATCCCTTCTGTAAGACACTGCTCTCATCTTGGCTTAAGGTATATTGTGACAAATTAAATATTTTAACTACTTGATGTTCTTCATTTGTTCGGTTTTGTTTTTTTTGGGATCTGAGTTTATTAAGTCTCCTCCTGCTGCTAGGACGACCCCTCGACCCTCTTTTTGTTCTAACATCAAGTAGTTAAAATATTTAATTTGTCACAATATGTTTTAAGTCAAGATGAGAGTAGTGTCTTACAGGTCTTACAGAAGGGATTAAATTTTTGCCCTGATAACAGTTTGGACCCTTTTGTGGTCTTTAAAGACCTACAAAAATATATCAGGAAGCTCACCTTACAAAGGTATTTTACCATTCAAAAAAATAAACATAAAAAGAATGCCTCTAATGATGCTGAATCTAGTGAGAAATCAGTTTTACCCGTAAAATCCACATTCTATCCAATTTGGGCCCAGGGAAACTATATTGGGCTCTTTAACCAAATGGTTATGAATGATTTAAGAAAGTTGAGGAGAAAAATCCCACAGAAAGGAAACCTGACAATTAACCAGCAGAAAGCTATAAAAATGCTTAAAGAAAATGTAGCTATAACTATAAGGAGTGCAGACAAGGGAGGGGCTATAGTAATACAGGATACGGAAATTTATAAAGAAGAAGCCCTTAGGATCTTGGATAATTCCAATTATTACCTAAAGGTAGATGATGAAGTGTATAAAACTCTACAGGAAGATTTTTTGTTATTTGTGAGAAATGCCCTCTCAGATGGGACAATAAATAAAAGGGAATTCGATGGTCTGATTATTAAAAAACCTAAAAGACCATTTTTTTATCACCTCCCAAAGGTGCACAAGTGTGTCACCAACCCCCCTGGGAGACCTATAGTATCAGGCATCGATTCAACACTTTCCAATCTATCTAGGTACTTGGATATATATTTACAACCATATGTGGTTTCCTTACAAAGTCATCTGAAAGATTCCGACCAGATTATCAGAGAGATGGCGGATATGGAGTGGGATGAAGCTTACCATTTCCTCACTATGGACGTTGTGAGCCTATATTCCAACATTAGGCATGATTTAGGCATCCGGGCGGTAGGGTTATATTTGGAGGAGGATGTTAGTATACCTGCCACCAAAAAGACTTTCCTAATGGAGGGTCTTAACTTTATCTTGAAGAGGAATTATTTCGAGTATGATAGTACCCAGTACCACCAACAGGTTGGCACGGCGATGGGGACAAGGGTTGCCCCATCGCTGGCCAACCTGTTTATGGGGAATTTTGAAGATCTATACATCCTTTCGGACTATAATAAGTACAGACAAAATATTGTTTATTACAAACGCTTCATAGATGATTTGATATTCATATGGAGTGGGACATCGGAAGAAGCCAACCAATTTCTAAATGATCTGAACACAAACTCCGCAGGAATTAGTTTCACATCAACCATAAATAAAAAGGAGATCCAATTTTTGGATCTAAATTTATATCAAGAGTATGGGAGAGTTTGTACAAAAACACATTTCAAGCAAGTGGATTCTAACAATTTCATACACTTCTCTAGCAACCACTATAAGAAGTGGACGAGAAATGTGCCTTTTGGACAATTTCGGCGAGTCCGAAAAAACTGTACCTCAGATACCATCTATCAGGAGCAGGCACAAATCCTTTCAAAGAGGTTCAGGGATAAAGGTTATCCCAGTTCCCTTGTGGAGGAGGCGAAAAAGAGAGCCGCAAAAAAAAAACACAAAGGGAATATGTTTTCCCTAAAAAAAATGGTGAGTACAGGGGAAGAATTAAAAATAATTTTATAACAACGTACTCGTCTCAACATTTTGAACTATATTCCATTTTAAAAAAACATTGGGGAATTTTGTGCTTGGATCCTATTTTGAAGACTCAAATCACATCAAGACCTAGGGTCACATATAGAAGAGCGAAAACGATAAAAAATTCAGTGGCCCCATCCCGACAAAAAATTATGAAAAAAAGTAGGGAGGAACTTAAAGAGTCGGTAGAAGGAGTTAGGGGGTGCAACTTTCCAACATGCAAATGTTGTACAATGTTGCAGGTTGGTCGAGATTTCTCTTCTTCATCTACAAACGAAAAATTCAAGATAAAGTTCAATTTAAACTGCAGATCTTGTTATGTAGTGTACTTGATTACCTGCAGCTGTAAAAAGCAGTACGTTGGGAGGACAATTACAAAACTCTCCCAACGGATGAATAATCACAGATCAAATATAAAAAAAGGAAATAGATTGTATAGCCTCCCCAGGCATGTTCTGGATGAACATCCGAATGGCGATTACAGCTTGAAAGTACAGCCTATTGATCATATATCAGAGGATTTTACTGACAGACTACAGGCATTAACGAATAAAGAAACATATTGGATTTTTAAGTTAAACACTCTTAATCCTGCAGGTCTGAATGAAGTTCAGGAGGTTATTTATTAATAGAGAATATAGGGAGTCCCTATGTATATTTTAACAAATTTTAATTAATATTAAACTTTGTGAATAAGTCTTAGACAGTTATTTATTAAAAGTGAGAAATAGGAGTTTTTTTAGAAAAATTATTTTTTTTAAAAACTTTTTTAATCTTTGTGAGTAAGTATATCGTAATAAATAGGATTTGAAAACCCCCCCTTTTTTTCTATATATATTTTTTTTTATATATCTAGCATACAGACTACAAATCACAAACTAGTTATCTATTCTATGTAGTCTGAGCATGGTACGATGTTCTGGAGCATAGGACTGGCATTGAGCATGCGCAATGCCTGTTTGAGGCCAGATGGTGATGTCACCGGCTCCTGGCAGGTGACGCGAACTTCCGTTTCTGGCTGCAGAGCCGGCGTCGGAACTCGAGTTACCTACAGGAGAGGCAGCTACACGGGGAGGAGAAACAGGGAGGATGGTATTTCATAACAGGTAGTAGCCATATTGTATAGATTGCATAGAATGTGTATGTATTGTAACTTTTATGGTGGTAGGTGTTTTATGAAAATTTGATGTAATTTGGGAGAAATCTTCCATGGGATGTAATTGGGAAAGGAGAATGTGTGATTGGTTTATCTAAAAAGAGGTGGTTTTGTTGGTGACTATTTAAAGAATGCACTTTGTGAACATAGTTAATACTCCTGATGAAGCGTGCGAGGAGGCACGCGAAACGCGTTGAGTTCCTTGTTTTTACTGTGATTATCTTAAATAAATTTCTCATAAAATAGATGAGGATTTATATTCTTATGGTAATATTTTAATACTCGGGAATTCTATTGGACATATAAGCGCTAGAATTACCTCCTATTTTACCTGTGGTGGCATAGCCAGAAGCAGGTATACAAGTTATATATTTATCCTCCTACTCCTGTGGGTGAGGCGTACGCGTGAACACGGAGGTGCTGGCAGCTGGATGGTGGGATCCCATCGATGAGCACTTTATATGTGTTGTACCATATACTGTACAACAAGCTCAGGTGATCAATTAGACAAATTGATATTTTATTGTGACAACTAAACTACTACACTATTGGAGCGCCTGTCTGTCCCCCCCCCCCTTCTTTTCTTGCCGTTTATCCTTTTACCTTGGTTGGAGGCACAACGGATATACCTATCTGCATACCATATAACCCTATATATCACAGAGCTCAGCTCCTCTCCTCTGTCATATAAACCTCAGGTTTGGCTTTTTCTCTGCTTTTTATTTAGAAATCCATCTTCAAATAATATAATCCTACTGTATATATCACAGATCTCAGCTTCTCTCCCTGTATCACATACTACTCTCAGAGAGGGCAGTATAAACCACCTGACTGGTGTCCATTAAAGTGGTTGTCACACTATAGTCATTTATCACTTTTCCATAGGATAGGTGATAAATGTCTGTTTGCTACATGTCGGCCTCAGAGACCAGTGAGATGGCAGCACTTGCACAGCCTTCCCCCGTTCATGTCTATAAGAGTTCCGTATATACCTGAGCGCACTCACTTGTCTATACTTGGGTAGTCCAATAGAAATTAACAGAAAGAAGTACGCACGCGTTGCCATCTTCCTGTTCTCTGAGGCCGGCTTGTAGCTAATTGACTGCAGCAGTCATGTGCCACTGCTTGACTTCACCAGTTGGGCAGCTCTTCTCTGAATAAAAAATGAAGTGTACAACCCCTTGAAGAACTATGAGAAAAATGGTAGCTAGGTGTAAACATGCCAAATATTTCCAAAAGGACACAATTTTAAAATGTGCACAAAACATGTATTAATCCTTTACAGCATGGGTCTATGTATGAAAACTGTCTGAATATTCAGACAGTTTTCATACATGATGCCCTTTATGTCTAAATATCTTTGCTTTTGTTTACAGATCTATAGATCTGACTTTAGGCTTTTCTGTAGGGCTCCAATATCATACAGAGGAAGATAACAGCTACACAGGACTCTGCACAGCCTCTCTGCTGTGTGCATGAAGCCTATATCAGTAAGGAAGTAAAGGTGTTTCTTACCCCATTGAATTATTATGGAGGCAGTGGGCAGCTGATAAAACCCACTTATTGTTCAACATTGTTGCTCCACAACGGTGTGCAAACCAGTCATTCGTTTTCTTCTGGAGGCTGACTAGCCACGGCCAGGAACCAGGTTGTGCATCTTTCCCGCCAACAATACGTGAGCCACCTGGGCTTGCCATGGGACGAGGTCCACATCCTACAGGGACGAGAAATTTGACAGCGTTTTAGCATTTGCTGTAATATTGCATATAGACAATTCCATTCCTTTCAATGGAGATCACCATTTTAAATGAATTACCAGGATTTTGTAACTAGATCACAGAAAAGTGGGATCAAATTTGCTACTAGGCTGTAATGCCAGCATGCTACACTAGACATAAGTGTAGGATTGACCCCTATAAAAGCTATGTACAAGTATAGTATGAGGCAGGCTCCCCCCTCGTGTAGCAGGTGTGAGTCATCCGTAACCCCTCCCATATAGTATTGAGGCTTCTCTACATCATGCTAGGCATTGGTAAAAAAGGTGGATCCAGCGGGCTTGTGTATAATGCTGATGTTTTATTGCAGATAAATTGTGCAGAGGGTACGTCGGAATCAGAGAACTCCTCGGTTGAAAGATCCAAAACTAGTAGTAAATCAAACAATAAAATACAGGACATTGTAGGTATAGAAGAAAATCTAAATATAACAAAAAACGGGGAGGAAGGAAGCACCACAAAAAAGCAGAAAGGAGCAACGAGAAAAAAAAACCCACAATAAGGACATAACAGAAGATAATAGCGTTGTCATCCTCACTTCCACAATATAAACAGAAAATCAATTGAAGGTTTTAAAAAAAAGGACTGAATTTTTCACCTACACGTAATTTTCAATTGTTTGATACGCTACTTGATGTGAATCACTTTGTGAGACTTCTTACAGTGAAACGCCATTTTAGGGAAAAAGACAATGTAATACAGAATGAGATTTTCCAGCAAAAAGTTTCAGATATGCCTTGTAACGAATATGAATGAACTACAGTCTCTAATGATATTAAAAGAATTACAGGGGGGAGACACAGTATACAATGAAGAATTTACTAACATCCAGCATGGCTGCAGTAACCCCACCTTTTATCCCTTAAAATCTAGGGTTAGCGCTATGGAAGGTTTCCAGGCCACCATGGAAAGAGATTTGAAACAAATCCAGAGCAAAAAACAAGGAGCTATTAATCACAAACATAATTTAACTAAGGATGAATATAGCACTTTAAAAGAATTAAAAAATAATAAAAACCTGGTTATAAAAAAAGCAGACAAGGGAGGTTCTACAGTCATCCTGGATGCAGAATTATATCTGAAATTAGCGCTAGAGATTTTGGAAGACAAAACTACTTTCCGTAGGTTATACCAGGATTCAACAGCAGAAATACGAATAAAATTATCAAAATTGTTGGAGGAAGGGTTAAAATTCGGTGCTATCACTGAAAAACAAAAAACGTTTCTAGAAATCAAAAATCCCAAAACACCTATATTTTATGGTGTCCCTAAAACACATGAGGGAAATTACCCTCCAGGATTATGTCCTATAATTTCTAGTAGGAATAGTCTCGGAGAAAGATTAAGCAGATGGGTTAAAACACCACAGTATTAAAAACATTTAGAGATTGTAAATGGACTACAGTTTGGATGTAGTTAGCCTATATTCCAGTATCCCACACTCATTGGTCAGAATAGCAACTGAATATCATTTTAAAAGAAGTAACATATACGATGAATGACTTCAGTTATTTATTTTGGAATGTATTGATTTTGTTTTGTATAATAATTATTTCAAATTTGATGACCGTTATTACCTCCAACTGTTCAGAGCATCTATGGGCGCTACCTCATCGCCCTCCCTGGCTCCCTGGGAGCACCATGCCATATACAGCGTGGATAACCCATTTGGACGATGCATACCTCTGGTATGGGCACTACCTCGATGACCTCCTTCTGGTGTGGGGTCGCATCCATATCAGACTTTGTATCGTACCTAAATGACAATGATCTTAATTTACGTTTTACTCATACTATTGAGACAGATAATATTTCTTTTTTAGATATATGTTTATCAGGAGATAAGGGGCGAGCCAAAGTGGTGACTTCTTTGTATAGGAAACCCACAAGTGGGAATACCACTTATAGCTGTCATTCTGCACACACAGTTAACTCCATCTCATTATATAAGAGCATGACGAGCTTGCACTGAAGATTCGGAGTATGAAAAACAAATTTATATCATAGATCAGAGATTAAAAGTTAGAGGATATACTGACAAATAGATCCAGCAAAAAAAAAAAAATGGAGGGAAAAAACACAAGATTCCCTGTTTTTATCAAAGAAATGTAAAATAAAACAAGGAAAAGGGGCTGTTTTATCCACACCATACAGTCAGAATTATAACAACATAAAAAAAAGTTTTTTTAATAAAAATATTAATATTCTCAGTCAGGATCCCATTCTAGCCGATATCATAGATGAAAGAGTAGTATGTGTTGCAAAACATAACAAAACTATAGGAAGCAGTATTTCTCCAAGCGGTTTCTCAAGCAAAACATTACCCAGTACTTGGCTTACCCATAACGTTTTTTTTGCCTGCGGTAGTAGGAGATATAAAACATGTAAATATGTGTTAAAGAAAAATACTTTTAATAGTAATAAAGATCCAAAAAAGGAATATAAAATAGATACATTTATAAATTGTGATAACAGATCATGCGGTATATGCCATTTATTGTACAATTTGTGATAAGTTTTATATTGGAAGCAGTATCTGTAAGTTAAAGACACGTATATCAGAACATTTAGCAGGTATTAGGAAAGAACAAACCTTTCAATCAGGAGGTGTCAGGCACTTTGTAGAAGTACATGCAGGCTTATTAGATGGTTTCCGCTATTTTGGCATTGAGAGAATAGAATGCCCTACTAATGGCGGAGATTGGCAGCGAGCAGTGCGCCTCCGAGAGGCATATTGGATCCTGAAGTTGGTACCAGAGTACCGCAAAGGTTAAATTACCAAAATAATTTGGCCTATATTTATTAAGGTCTGTGTCTGTTGGAATTGTCTCTGTTTACTTGGTATTTATGTTTAATCATTTGTAGGAAACCATAATGGATTATACATAGTTTTAAATAAATTTCAAAGTATTTCACTGATAAGTAAGGGAAGTGCCGTGATGTGGGAAAAGCATGTACCTCCCCTTTTTCTATTTAACATGGTAGTTTGCATGAAAGGCATACCGTTAACCAGGGCGAATTTTTGTGCCTGAATCGCGTTGGTTTTTATCATGTTTTGTACCCTCTGCACAATTTATCTGCAATAAAACATCAGCATTATTCACAAGCCCACTGGATCCACCTTTTTTGCGTTGTTGGATTGCTGTCGGTCCGAGACCGGGGACCTGGAGGCCGTGTGGTCTGTGGCTGTGGGATTCATGCTGGAGACACAGGTGCTTTAATGACTGCAGTCGGGTGAGCCATGTTTGCTGTTTCTATTTGAAATAACGTATTGCTAGGCATTGGTGTTTGACCTGTTTTTGCAGTAAGAAAAATATGCCTATTTTTTTGTGTTTTATTCTGTGAAGCGAGTGCACCATTTCTACAGTGACTATAAACCATGAGGACCCTCAACATGGTGTTTGTTATGTCGCATATTTAGGCCAAAATATCAACTAATACTACACTATGATATTTTTCTAGCATGCAGCCTGACCTTGTGAGGTTGGGGATTATGGGATGTCAGTATCTTGGTGCACTACATGTGATATAAGACTACTATCCTATATAAGCCTTATTTATGTGTAGGTGGCCACCCTTCTTGGGAATAGTGAGTGTGTGAATAGCTTTTCAGCAGCATTTTGCACTCTCCCATTAAAAGTAATGTGGTTTTTCTACACACTGTTGGGATTAGGTTTTTAAATTCTTCTTTGTGTCAGCAAGTATGGGAATTATGGAGGTCCCTATTAGTGTGGTGCACTTGGTATGGACTTATTGAATAGTGTAGGTGGCACAGTGCACCATACATTACTGTATGTCTGACACTCTATAGGAGCTTTATCTATGTGCAAGTATAATAAGCAGCAGACCCCCTCATGTATAGTAGGTGTGTGACTTTTTGACCAGTTTGCACCCGTGGAACCTCCTCCTTAAAGCATTGTGGCTTCTCTACATCCTTTTGGGAACTGGAGTCCTTCTGTGGATCAGTAAGTATGTTCTATTTTTCTGTGATTTTGTAGACAGGCTTAACCCCTTAGCGACAATGGACATATGTATACTATTGTCAATAAGGGAGCATGTTAATTACAGCTGATACCCACTGCCACTTATCAGCAGGGATTCAAGCTGGCTCTGATGCGGTTTAATTCTTTAGATGCCACGGTTGCGCACGGTTCTCCCCAATTGGCAATCACAAAAAAAGGTTCTCCACCCCTACTCTACGACAAATTGGTGTCATAGAAGGGACCCAAATGCTTAGGTTCCTTTCGAGGAAAGGTGGTTTTTAAAGGTCTTGGAAAACCCCTTTCTACAAATTTATACTGGTACTGCAGTACTAAAATAAAATAAAATTACGAATTACGTTTTTATATATAGTTGCTGTGTGGACTTCGTTACATTATATTATGTATGTGCTATTTATATAGTGACTTTATATTATGTTATAAAAAGTTGCACATTGTTCACTTCTACTAGAAAAGTGTGATTATGTGGCAAAATGAATCTATTGTATATATCAGTCAATGTCATAATATCTGCATAGTGAACAGCATTTTTTTGTTCATTATTTGGAGACAAATTTTGATTGGCTGTTGCTTATTTATATGTACTTATGTCAATTGTTGAAGCTTTGGTCTTTTTGTGTTTTAAAGGGAACCTGTCACATAGATTATGCCCCCCTTGCTGAGGGCAGCATAAGCTAGTGTCAGACCTGCTGTTTCCAGCACTGTGCCCCTTATTCTGTAAGATGCAGCATTTTTAGAGCATTTACCCCTTAAATCTTATTCATTAGCAGGTGCTATCTCCGCCCACTGACAGTTATTAAAATGTTTCTACCTATTCAAAGTTATAGGTTTATCAATTGAGGTGGACGGGACTCGCCTCTGATTGGCCAGGTTTGAAAAAAACTGACACTCTGAAGGACTCTTCGAATGACTCTTCTGGCTGAAAACTGCAGACTTGAGCATTAAAAACACGAAAACTCCAGCATCTTACAGAATAAGGGACACAGCGCTAGAAACAGCAGGTCTAACACTACCTTGTTCTGTTCTCAGCCAGGGGGGCAAAAACTATGTGACAGGTTCTCTTTAAAGAGAACCTGTCACATAGATTATGCCTCCCTTGAGGACAGCACAAGCTAGTGTCAGACATGCTGTTTCCAGCGCTGTGTCCCTTATTCTGTAAGATGCTGGAGTTTTCGAGTATTTAGTGCTCAAATCTCAAATATCATCATGTAGAAACATGTGAATAACTGTCAGTGGGCGGGGATAGCCTTTGGTGGACGGGGATAACACCTGCTCATGAATAAGATTTGAGCATTTGAGCATTAAATGCTCTAAAACTGCAGCATCTTACAGAATAAGGAACATGGCGGCGGAGGGGCATAATCTATGTGACAGGCTCCCTCTAAGGTATATCAATAATATGCAGTTTTAGCTTAAAATATTTTATTTTCAAAAGGAATCCTGGAAAAGATAAAGCACTCCAAAATTTGTTCCGCAATTTCTTCCAAGTTTGGCAACACCTTACATGGGGGTTTGAACTGCTGTTTGGGCACATGGCAGGATATACAAGGCAGAGAGAACTGTTTGGCTTTTGGAATGCAGATTTTGGTGGGTGCGATGTCGCATTAGCAAAGTTATGTTATTTATACCACACAGCGAATGCTGTGAAAATGAAAACCCCAAAAACGGTTATTCTGCTATTGTTTTTTGAGTTTCATTTTTACGGCATTTGCCATGTGGTATAAATAACATAACTTTGCTATTCAGGTCAGTACAATTACGATGACATCAATTTTATTTAGTTTTTCATGTTCACTTCTTTTACACAATAGAAATGCGTTTGTAAAAAAATTGCATTTTTATGTAATCAAAGTCTGACAGCCATAACTTTTTTATATTTTCATACATGGAGCTATATAAGGACTTGTTTTTTGTGGGATGAGTTGACGTTTTTATTGGTACCATTTTTGGGTTCATATGACACTTTGTTTACTTTATATCAGGGATTTTGGGAGGTGGGAGGAACAACATAAATTTTGTATTTTTATTTATTACAGCGGTCAGTGTGATATAAACGTTACTCCACAGGTTGATACAATCACAACGATATCCAGTTGATATGTTTTTTATGTTTTACTGCTTTACACAATATAAAAACAAAGAAAGCACATTTTTCATCCATAACTTTTTTACTCTGTATGGTGCTAAGTAGGTGCTTGTTTTTGTTGAATGAGTTGAATTTGTCAGTGGTACCATTTTGAGAGGGGTATGACTTTTTGATAGCTTTTAAAAATAACAGGATGAAGAAAAGAAAGCAATCCTTTTAGTGTTTGTAAATTTTTTTGAAGCCAGGCTTAGCTCTGAAACACAGTGGGTATGACCAGGCTTAGCTCTGAAACACAGTGGGTATGACCTAAGCAGAGAAAGATGTGTCTGCATTCACTCTTTGTAGCCTACAGGTTGCAAGTTGTAACGGCTAGGTAGTGGATCCACTGGACCACCGCAAGCGATGGCAACAACCGCGCCAGGGAGCGGAGTCTAAGTATGTCCAGGTTTTCACCAGAGCCCGCCGCAAAGCGGGTTGGACTTGTTGCGGCGGGATTCTACCAGGTCGCTACCCCTGCGGTGGCAGCCGAGTTGCAGCGAGGTACAGAATCGTAAGCCAAGAATCGTAGTCGTGGGCAGGCAGGGAGGTCAGGGCAGGCGGCAGAGGTTCGGAGTCGAGAAACGTAGCAAGAGGTCTGGTACACGGTAAGGCACACTTAAAGAACGCTTTTTCTAGGGCACGAGGCAACATAGATCCAGCAAGGAATGACCATGGAGCGAAACCATAAATAGGGGAAGCGCCCGGCAATTAGCCAATTACCGGGGCGCCGGCCCTTTAAAATTACAAGAACGAGCGCACGCGCGTCCTAGAGAGCGGGCGCGCCTCGGCCGGCAGAGGACGCGGACGTGACAGGAACGCATTCAGGTGAGTCTCCAGTGCGAGTGGACCCACAGCCCGTCCCGCGGCCAGCGGCACCACCCGACCCCGGCAGGCACCCGGGGGGCGGCCACGGGTGCGCCCGCGAGGCGAGGAGTGGGACCAACTGCTACACAAGTGAATAGAAGTAATTACATTAAAATAATTACAGGGTAGAGGAACTATTTATCTTTGAGTCCTGCTGGCAGAACTTAGTAATGGGAGCAGAGAGGAGCAGTTCAGAGCTGAGTGGTTGTGTATTGCTGTCATTAAAATGATGACTGCAGCTATGTACAGTTTACACAGTGGCTCATGGTCCCAACTATTATCATGACAGCTGGGGGGGACTACACACTTATGTCAACAAAATGTCTAGCAGTGATAACTGGAGGAAAGTCCTAAATTGCAATGCAGTAGTCTGCATTCTGGCATCTGGCGCCAGAATGCAGAAGTCTGGCGTCTTTGTTGATAGAAAGCACTAAATCTATGACCCGCAGTAGAATAGGTTCATAGATTCAGGCTCATTCTACACTACTAATGCACACCAAGAAATGGCGCCTGGGTGCCAAAACACATACATGTTGCCCTAAATTCTCACCAGATTTCGGTAACAACCCAACCAACCCAAAAAGGCAAAGAAATCAAACTTTAGATATCCATAAATGAAGTTACGTGTACTAATGAGAAATGACACAGGGAAAAAGTAATGCACATGCTTACTGAAATTTATTTAATACTTCATACAGAAGCCTTTGTTAGTGGAAACTGCTTCAAGATGCCTCCTGTATGGAGAAACTAGTCACATGCATTGCTCAGGTGAGATTTTGGCCCATTTTTCCCCACAAACACTCCTCAAATCCTGACAGTTCCGTGGGCTCCTTCTATGAACTCTGAGATTTAGTTCCTTCCATAGATTTTCTACTGGATTCAGGTCAGGTGATTGGCTGGGCCACTCTAGCAGCTTTATCTTCTTTCTCTGAAACCAATTGAGAGTTTCATTGGTGGTATGATTGGGATCATTGTCTTGCTGAAATGTCCATCATCGTTTCATCTTCATCATTCTGGTAGATGGCAGCAGATTTTTATCAAGAATTTATCGGTACGTTGGTCCACTCACTCTTCCTTCAATGAAGTTTGCCAGTGCCATATGCTGAAAACAGCCCCACACCATGATCTTCCCACCTCCAAACTTCACTGTTACTCTGGTGTTTTTGGGGTGATGCCTTTTGGCCTCCAAACATAGTGTGTATTATGGCAACCAAAGAGTTCAATTTTGGCCTCCGCTGATCAGACTATATTCTCCCAGTATTAGGGTGCTTCACACAATGCATTTTTGGTGTCTTTTTTTTTTGTGCAGAAATGCACAGCAATAAAGGAAGTTTAATGCTATGCATGTCTGAAAAACGTGCTTGAACATGTATTTTATACAGCAGTGGAGACTTGCATGGTGAGCGTGCATACATGCCATGAAGGGTGAGTGCATTACTTATTATTTTCTTTGAAAAAATTGTACCTGCTGATTCCAGGTGTTTCTGTAGCTCTCCACAGGTCTTTGGCTCTTGGAAAACTTCTCTGATAATTCTTTCCCTCCCCTGTCTGAAATCTTGCAGGGAGCACCTCTTCATGGCAACTTTCATGCACAGAAGCCAACCACAGCACAGCTTTAAAAGGTTAGTGAGCTGAACTCTTGATTGGTTGGTGTGTGTAACATGGCCAGTATTTCAGTTTGACAGCTTTAACCCATTAGCGCAACAGGAGATGCTGTTACAGTATGTCCTTGTGGTTGGTAAATTCCCATTTAGCTGGATTACTCTGCAATCCAAATACTGTTAATTTCAGCTGAAAACCACTGTTAACAGCAGAGACCATAGCCAGCTCTAATGAATACAATTCGGGGTAACTTCAAGCTCTTGGGCCCTAGTGCAAAAAGTGAAAAGGGCCCCCCCAGTTACCATGCACCATTTACAATACTGGTGTCTTCTAATGTGGCAGAAGGACTTTTGGGCCCCTTTAGGCTGCTGGGCCCGGTAGCGACTGCTACCGCTGCACCCCCTGTAGCAACGCCCCTGCCTTCCAACTTTTAGAGGTTGCAAAGAGGGAAACATCAAGCCCCACCTCCAATCACACCCAAACATGTGACATCACACCAAGACACATCTCTAACCACACCCAAAAACAATACATGCCAACTTTTTAGATAACAAAAAAAGGACGAATTTTTAAGATCACATTGTATCCAATGATGAAATATTAAGTAAGTTGTTATGTAATATACAGCTAGGAAGCAATCACATACTTTTTAAAGCAAGATAGTTTATTGACCAATTGATCTATTTCCCAAATGAAAAAGAAGGACATTTATAGAACTAAGAGGGACAGAGGGACAAGGGTTAAAAATAGGGACTGTCCCTCCAAAATAGGGACACTTGGGAGGTATGCTTAAAGGGGTTGTCTCACCACAAAGATTAGCTTTCAACATATAAGGAACGTTAACGACACTTTTTCCAAATACATTATTCTTTTGATATTGTCTTGGTCAGGAGATACATCAATTCATCTCACCTCAGTCCTGTTTTCTCGGTTTCATTTTTTAATTCAGGGGTGTGTTTACTGGCTTCTACTAGGCTGCAGTGAGGACTGAAGGTCTGTAGCTAGAGCAACCAACGTTGGCAGCCTATAAGAAAAGATCTAACAGGTCTGTAGCTATAGCGACCCATACAAGAGGGGATATCTCAGAATAGGTAGAACACTGTTAATGAACACATATTGCAAAGTGATTTGCTTTTGCAAGATCTTTAACATAGAAAGCAATCCTTGTAGTGAGACAACCTCTTTAATATTAAAGAGAACCTGTCACATAATTTATGCCACCCTTGATGAGGACAGCACAAGCGAGTGACAGACATGCTGTTTCCAGCGCAGGATCCCATATTCTGTAAGATGCTGTAGTTTCAGAGCATTTAATGCTCAAATCTGGCAGTTTTCAGCTAGAAAATAGTCCAGCTTATTCATGAGCAAGTGTTAGCCCCACCCACCCAATGCTAGCTCCGCCTCAGGTAGTCGGGTCATGAATTAAACTGACTCTTTTCATGAATAAACTGGACTCTTTTCTGGCTGTAAATGGACAGATTTGTGCATTAAATACCAGAAACTGCTGCATCTTACAGAATAAGGCTATGTTCACACGGCCATCTGCGGGACGTAATTCGGTCTGTAATTACGCGCCGGAGTGCGCCAATTACAGGCTGAATCCGTCCTGGTAACTACGGTAATCCACAGTTCTCATAGAGAACTATGGATTACGTCTCCTCTCCCTGCTCGGCGAATACGCCGAGGGGGGAGATAATTCACATGTCACTTTCTAGCGGCGTATACGCGCCGCTAGCAGTGATTCTCTATGTGCTGGCGAGGTGCCGGCCCCCCGCTCCCTCCCCCACTCCCGCCCCGCCCCAGGCTACACGGCGTAACTGCAGGGCGTAATTACGTCCCGCTGTTAAACCGTGTGAACATAGCCTAAGGGACACAGCGCTGGAAACAGCATGTCTATCACTAGCTTGTGCTGCCCTCAGCAAGGGGTGCATAAACTATGTGACAAGTTCCCTTGAAAGTAGAAAAATAAGTTTAAAGGTATAAAAATTACTTAACGGTATTAAAAGTCCAAACCACCTCCCAATTACCATTTTACAAGTAATATAAAAATTGGTCTCATATTATTATTATTGCTGCATCCATAATAGTCTGATATTAAAATAGTCTGATAGTCTGATCTATTAAAATATAACATAATTTATCCTGTGCGCTGAATACAGTAGAAGAAACAAAATTCTAAAACGCCAAAATTGTGCTTTTTTTTGTTCATTTCACATTTTTATCTGTGACCTTCAGATTTATACTGAATATTTCATGTTACAAAAAAAAGAAAAACACCAGACAAATGGTGCCTGGAGCCCAAATTTTACCAGTCATCAAACACACATCAATCTGAAAGCAGAGACGATCCTGAGGTGATTGCTGCGCCCTGCCCCACTTCACAGGTCGGTGATATACTTACCATAAGGATTAATTTGGCTGCTGGTGCCACCTATGAAATGGCACAGGAAAATAGTGGTGATATGTAGAAATACTCGCAGCTTCATTGCCAATGTCTTTCCCTGTGGTAAGGAGGGAAATTTCTAGGAGTCAGCTCAGACCGATGGAGCCAGGATCGATGCAACTATCTTCACTGGTGGCCAACGGCCAAATGCGTCACCTGCCGTGAGGCAAGCGTTTATAGAACGGCTCATGAGCTGGGTGTCGGCGGTTATTTACTGGCACACGCCTTCATCTGCAGGAGAAAGCTCCGATCCCAGCTGGGTTATTGCTAAAATGTCATGGTCGACATGATCGTGACACCTAGGCAGTTACACATGAGGGCGGAGCGCACACTTTTGTCAACCGATTGGCCCTCGTGACATGATCACAGGCTGTCAACCAATTGTCATGGCAGCAAGAGGCCTAGTGAAGGCCCCCAAGCTGTATTATACATTATTATCTTACTACAATTATTACACCTGGCCAGAAGTAGGGTGTCACAGGCGAGGCATAATTCAACATTATTCCGCAAGCACCCCCATCACCATTTTTACAAATAAAAAAAATTTAAAATTTAAAGATAGTTGGTATCGCCCCATTTATAAAAGTCCAGTCAATTACTGTATGACCTTATTTACCCTGCACTGTCTGAATAGTGTAAAAAAGTCAAAATTGTGTTTTTTTGATTGCTCTGCCTCCTCAAAAAAAAATTGGAATATGAAGTGATCAAAAAAGTTGCATGTATCCAATCATAGGATCAATGAATTTCGGCCCACAAAAATGAGCCCTCACAGGTCCGATGGAAAAATAAAAGTTATTGGGCTCAGAAAATGGAAAAGAAATCCAGAAAAAGACTCATCTGGCTTTCTTGTACTTGTACTGACCTGCACAATGAAGAGGACATGTCATGTATTACCACATAATGAACTCCATCAAAACTAAAAAACAAAAAGAAAAGTGCAGTGTGTGTTTTTTTTTTCTCATTCTGCCTCCACTGTGCGGGAAGTTAGGGCCAGATATCTGAATTTTCTTCTGCACCCCATCTTGAAATGAAAAAAACAGAAATGTAGATATTTTTGCAAATTTATTAAACAAGAAATTCTGAAATATCACATGGTCTTAAGTATTCAGACCCTTTGCTCAATATTAAGTGAAAGCACCCTTTTGAGCTAATACAGGCCAGTAGCAGACCATAACATTAAATGGTCCGCCTTCTGACAGTTACCGCCTCTTCCCGGTTCCCCTGGTCCTTTGGGTACTGGGTTAATAGTTACAGGGGGTTAGCATCTGCCTTAGGTGAGAAGAAACCGCTGGCTGACACCAAGCTCCAGGGCTAGTAATGGAGAGACGTCTGGCAGATCCTCTATTAGTAGCACTGTAAAAAAATGATCAAAGAAATACACGGACACAATACAAAACACTTTATTTAAATATTTACTCCCAGACACCATCTTTTATTAGCCATTTTAGCAAAGAAATTGATTCAACCAATCCAACGTAGTCCATTGGGGAAACCTGTAGAGTAAAAGAAACACTACAAAAATTATAGACAGTAGTAAACTCCATCCCCTGCTCAGGCTGCACAATATGTTCCTCATGGGTAGAGGCCATAGCTGCAGCACAATCTCGGGGGGTTGGTCTTCTGTTTCCCTTCCCAGGAGATTGTGCCTGTAAGCTGTGACCTGAACCCCATCTCCTCCCCCGCCCCACTATTAAGTTATGTGGCTTAGTGTCAATACAAAATACAACCCCCACCCATAAACCCTCCACCACCTCCACCTATCACCCTATATCCCTCCCCTCCGACCTCTAAGATGTTTGTTAAATCTTGCAGTGACCACCACGATGGATAGGAGAAGTCATCATGGCGGTTTTGACTGGATGGAGAAAGGGAACAACTCCCATCAGAGAAGACGTCACTGTGAGTCACTAAATGTAACTGTAGATCACAGCATCTAGGGGATATAATGATTGGCATCAACACATTGCAGCATTGTTAAGTTTTGATCTAAAATTTTAGCACTTTGGGCGACATGTATGAAAGGGTTTTTCACCCTTCTTCTGGTGTACAATGCACCTAACTGAGCCGGCTACGATGTCTAATGCGCCTAACGTATGTGTTAGGCGCATTGTCCGTAAGACTCAACACTTTTGAACGCGCCTAACATGAGGGGTGTTCTGTGGGCGTTCTGGAGGCGTGTAGCGCCACACTCGTAATACTAGACACATCTATGAATGTGGTTCGGCAAAACTAGGCGCATTACTGCTCCGACAGGCAGACCTATCTCAATGTGGTCTGCTTGAGCCTGTGGAGTGAAGCTAGATTTGCTGTTAGGGAAAAAAGATTTCCAATATTTCTCAACTTATACCAGTACATTAATAAAAAAGTAATTTATTATAATTATCAAACTGTATAAAATGTACTTATCAAATTTAATGATAAATGTGATCATATAAAACTAATATAAAATACATAATATCCCAAAAATATAAAAATATCTCCTATAAAATGTATTCAAAATGAATAGAACCTAAAACAAATTTTACATTAAAAAACCCATTGATTATATTGTTCAGATTTTTATATTTAAAATTTTTACTACATTAAATAAGAAATTTATTTTTACTGCTCTCACCCTTTATTCTACATACAGCAAGAGCCAGCACAGCACAGGTATTGCTGGGACCTGTGGTCCTCCAATGTAACAAAATGTGATAGTTAAAATGCTGTTAGACGGCTGTGTCTGTATAACCTGCATTAGGGAGTATCCCTTTCTCCCCGATTCAAACAGACAGCGATACAAGATTTGCAGGAATGCCGTATTGCAAATGTAAAACAATCATTTATTGTAACTTCTTTAAAACATGTAACTTTTTATGTGCACAAACTTGTGCTACTTGCGTGCAATAAGTAGAAAGACCACAGCCGGTCAGAGTCCCAAGTCCATGGATACCATTTGTAAAACTCCAGCAGTCTCCTAATGCACGGAGATAGCGTAGTGGAGCGAATCTGTGCAGACAGGCGAGGTCCGAGGTGACCGTGTGACGTTTCGGGGAGGCTCCTCCCCTTTCTCAAACACGCATTCACTTCCTCCTGACATCCTTTTATACTCAACATTTTATGCACCTAAAGTTAACAAATAGCATATTAGTAGTCAGTCATTTACCTGCTCAAATGCCCCTGTGGTAAGGGCTATGTAGGACAAACAACGCGGAGTATAAAAACTAGACTCACAGAGCATCGATCTAATATCAGAACAGCAGTGAAGAGGGAGGTACGAACAGAGGATCCATTAAAAAGAAATATGGAGAGACGACTGTAGCGAAACACTTCCAAGAATTAGGTCACGGAGTAGCAGAGTTACGTTGGTGTGTTTTAGAAGAGGTAAGATGTAGAGAAGGTGAGAATCTGGAGAGGAAATTGTTACAGAGGGAGGCTGCCTGGATCTTTCGGTTGAACACATTAGCTCCGGCAGGTTTAAATGAAGATCTGAATCTCAGGGTGTTTTTGTAAAGAATATACGTATTTTATTATTGTATATATGCGTATTGTGTCGCTCTGTTTTTAATATGCTATTTGTTAACTTTAGGTGCATAAAATGTTGAGTATAAGGCCGTGTTCACACGGCTTATTCCCGACGGATTTGTGCGCCGTTTTGAGCGCACAAATCCGCCGTGAATATGGGGCGGGACGGGGCGGGTGCCGGAGCGCGGCGGGGGCGCCGCTCCCGGCCCCATAGACAATGCATTGTTTACGGCGCGTCCGCGCCGTAAATAATGTGCATGTCACTTTCTCCCCCCGCAGCGGATTCGCCGAGCGGGGAGGAACGACGGATTCCACTGTTCTCTATGAGAGCAGTGATTACCGTAATTGCTGCCGACGGATTGGCGCCGTACTGCAGCGCAAATCCGCGCGCAGTACGGCGCCAATCCGCGGCAGAATAAGCCGTGTGAACGGGGCCTAAAAGGATGTCAGGAGGAAGTGAATGCGTGTTTGAGAAAGGGGAGGAGCCTCCCCGAAACGTCACACGCTCACCTCGGACCTCGCCTGTCTGCACAGATTCGCTCCACTACGCTATCTCCGTGCATAAGGAGACTGCTGGAGTTTTACAAATAGTATCCATGGACTTGGGACTCTGACCGGCTGTGGTCTTTCTACTTATTGCACGGAAGTAGCACAAGTTTGTGCACATAAAAAGTTACATGTTTTAAAGAAGTTACAATAAATGATTGTTTTACATTTGCAATACGGCATTCCTGCAAATCTTGTATCGCTACCTGTGGTCCTCCAAGCAGGATCAGAACCATAGTTTCTATTCACTTACATGCTATTCGATTGACTTCTCTTATTTCCAGCCTGTCTATAACCTTAATACATGTTTGGTGCATTACTTATGCGCCTAAGTTCTGTAATGCGCCAAACACATAGGCGAAATGTGTCAAACTTTACATATGATTTATGAACGTACAAAAACCACTTTCATACATCAGGCGCATTATACACTGAAAATGAGACTCGACTATTCACTTTGACGCACCTTCCTACAAACATGTCGCCAGGGCCGCCGTACAGGGGGTACAGCCAGTACTCCTGTACCGGGCCCAGTGAAACAGGGGGCCCGCGGCAAGCAGGCCCTCTTGTTTCATAATCTGGTCAGCCTGTACATGGGCCCCGCGGCACTGCTGACCATCCGCAGGGGCCCGTGCGGCTCAGCGTGTCAGGAGAGGGGCCCGTGCGGCTCAATGTGTGAAGAGGGGCCCGTGCGGCTCAGTGTGTCAGGAGAGGGGCCTGTGCGGCTCAGTGTGTCAGGAGAGGGGCCCGTCCGGCTCAGCGTGTCAGGAGAGGGGCCCGTCCGGCTCAGCGTGTCAGGAGAGGGGCCCGTGCGGCTCAGCGTGTCAGGAGAGGGGCCCGTGAGGCTCAGCGTGTCAGGAGAGGGGCCCGTGAGGCTCAGCGTGTCAGGAGAGGGGCCCGTGTGGCTTAGCGTGTCAGGAGAGGGGCCCGTGCGGCTCAGCGTGTCAGGAGAGGGGCCCTTGCGGCTCAGCGTGTCAGGAGAGGGGCCCGTGCGGCTCAGCGTGTCAGGAGAGGGGCCCTTCCGGCTCAGCGTGTCAGGAGAGGGGCCCGTGCGGCTCAGCGTGTCAGGAGAGTGGCCCGTGCGGCTCAGTGTGTGAAGAGGGGCCTGTGCGGCTCAGCATGTGAGGAGAGGGGTCGCGCTCCGATCACAGCAGTGACTGCTCTGTAAGTTCCTACAGCTGCAGCGTCTGTCACTCTCTTTCATTTCTCCAGTGTCTCCTGTGATTGCAGTCGGCCCCTCCCCTCTCTGCCTGTGGGCGGGGCTTCAGTGACTCCTGCTGGCAGAGGGAGGAGTGGCCGACTCCGTTTACAGGAGACGCAGGAGAACTGGAACAAGGTGAGAGACGCTGCTGCTGTATGTCGTGAGAGTCAGAGCGCGGCCCCCCTCCTCACATGCTGGGATAATGTGGGGCCCCACTGAAGCCCCCTCTCTGCCCCAGTGACCCTACCCTCCCCTCCCGGAGCTGTGTGGGGAGGCTGTGTGTGTGGGGAGGCTGTGTGTGTGGGGAGGCTGTGTGTGTGGGAGGTTGTGTGGGGGGAGGCTGTGTGTGGGGGGAGGCTGTGTGTGGGGGGAGGCTGTGTGTGGGGGGAGGCTGTGTGTGGGGAGGCTGTGTGGGGAGGCTGTGTGGGGAGGCTGTGTGGGGGAGTTGTGTGGGGAGGCTGTGTGTGGGGAGGCTGTGTGTGGGGAGGCTGTGTGTGGGGGGGCCTGTGTGTGAGGCTGTGGGGGGGTGGCCTGTGTGTGAGGCTGTGGGGGGGGGCCTGTGTGTGAGGCTGTGGGGGCTGTGTCTGAGTGGGGGTGGGGCGATGGGGTTGAGGTGGGGGGATCCAGATGCTTCAACTGTATGGGGCCCTGAAATTTCGGATGGCGGCCCTGCATGTCGCCCTTTGTTCCCAAATAGTTTTTTCAGAAAAGCCCCACGTGATGTAAACAAAACATCACTGCAATGAGTGATCTGGGCTTAAATTGGGGCATCTTAAGGTTCAGTGCTTAGGGCAGCATGAGCTGTAAATACGACTCTGAGTACAGCCACGGGTCTTCTTGGGAATGTTGCAACAAGTTTTTCACACCTGGATTTGGGGATCCTCTGCCATTCTTCCTTGCTGATTCTCTCCAGTTCCCTCAGGTTGGATGGTGAACGTTGGTGGACAGCCATTATCAAGTCTCTCCAGAGATGCTCAATTGGGTTTAGGTCAGGGCTCTGGCTGGGCCAGTCAAGAATGGGCAAAGAGTTGTTCTGAAGCCACTGCTTTGTTATTTTAGCTGTGTGCTTAGGGTGATTGTCTTGTTGGAAGAAGAACCTTTGACCCAGTCTGAGGTCCAAAGCACTCTGGAAGAGGTTTTCCTCCAGGATATGTCTGTACTTGGCTGCATTCAACTTTCCTTCAATTGCAACTAGTCGTCCTGTCCCTGCAGCTAAAAAACAGCCCCATAGCATGATGCTGTCACCACCATATTTCACACTGTTGAGATTGTATTGGGCAGGTGATGAGCAGTGCCTGGTTTTCCCCAGACATACTTCTTACAATTAACATCAAAAAGTTCAATCCTTGTCTCATAAGACCAGAGAATCTTATTTCTCATCGTCTGGGAGTCCTTTATGTGTTTTTTTGCAAACTCTATGTGGGCTTTCATATGTCTTGCACTGAGGAGAGGCTTCCGTCGGCACACTCTGCCATAAAGTCCCGATGCAGTGATAGTTGACTTTGTGGAACTTTCTCCCATCTCCCTCCTGCATCTCTGGAGCTCAGCCACAATGATCTTGGGGTTCTTCTTTACCTCTCTCACCAAGACTCTTCTCCCATGATTGCTTAGTTTGGCTGGACGGCCAGGTCGAGAAAGAGTTGTGGTCATCCCAAACTTCTTCCATTTTAGGATTATCGAGGCCACTGTGCTCTTAGGAACCTTGAGTGCTGCAGAAATTCTTTTGTAGCCTTGGCCAGATCTGTGCCGTGCCACAATTCTGTCTCGGAGCTCGTTGGGCAGTTCCTTAGACCTCATGAATCTCATGTGCTCTAACATGCACTGTGAGCTGTGAAGTCTCATATAGACAGGTGTGTGCCTCTCCTAGCTGGACACCAATGAAGCAGTAGAACCATCTCAAAGAGGATCAGAAGGAAATGGACAGCATGTGAGTTTATGTGAAATGGAAATGGACAGCATGTGAGTAATATGAGTGTCACAGCAAAGGCTCTGAATACTTGTGACCATGTGATAGTTCAGTTTTTCGTCTTTAGTAAATTTGCAAAAATTTCTACTTTTCTTTTTTGTTTTTTTTTCAAGATGGGGTGCAGAGTGTACATTAATGAGCAAAAAAATTAACTATTTGGATCTTGGCTGCAAAGAGTGAAAAATTTAAAGGGGTCTGAATACTTTCCATGCCCACTGTAGATGACTAAATATAACAACCGATTTGTCCCTAGTATGCCCTACCTACCTGGTGAAGCACCCACCCCAAAAAAGGTGACCCCCACCTCACGGAGGCTGCCCTCTATTACAAAATAGTGTATTGGATACACAGGTCCAACCTAAAGTACAAACATACAAGCATCCAATGCGTTTCCCCGTTCCCCCCATCCCTCAAGGAACCAGCAGTGCAGGTGGCGAGATCGGTACATCACACCACCTGAGCTGCTTAGTACGGTACACTGTAGGCTTCTGGGCCCTACTGCCGCGGAGCTCGGGGCCCAGCAGGAGACTACCATCATCCCAGTCGGCTCAGGATGCCACATCAGTGTGCCTCGAAGCCTACAGCAAATGGTACTAACCAGCGCAGTCGGCGCGATATACCAATCATTCCATCTGTGCTGCTGGGTGGATATGTGTCGGACCTGGAGCTCTCCTTGATGTCTCCAGCATTGTTGGCGGCCATTATTTCTGCTCAGAGTTAATTGACTTTCGTCACTGAACAGTATTGAGAACCACTGGTCCCTCATCCAGCGTAGATGCTTCCTGGCCAATGCAGGACGATGATACCTATGCCTGGCGGTGTGGTCAGGTCGTCTAGCACACAGACCACGCTGATTTAAGGGGTTATGAATGGTCTGACGTGACACTTAAGGTGCCTTCCACCTCCCTTAAATGTGCCTGGAGTTGTGTGGCATTCATCATTCAGTTCCGCAGGGAATTGTTTACAATGAAGCCAAAGGACGTCCATTTATTTGCCTTTCTGTGACTCTTCCAGTCTCTCTGTATCTGTGTTGCAACCTGCTGATGACACTCTGTTACAACTCTAAGCTCAGTGGCCACTTCCCTCTGTTTAAATTCCAATTCAAATTGATCCCCTAAATTTTTTGTGAGTAGTGTATAGTAGTCATGTGTTTTAAATTAAAAGGATGAAAATCAGGTGTGAGTAGATTACCTATTTTATTTAAAGAACAGAGATCTACCAAAGTTTGATCTTCACAATATATTTTGGGAAATATGACACAAGCAAATGACATTTATGAGGTCCTCAGAAGAAGAGCTGTAGGAAAAGAATAGGATGGAAAAGGTTGCAAAACAATCTTTAACTCCTTACCGCTGTAATCAGTTTTGACCCATTTTTCAAAAGTGACCTATTCATGTGAATCAGAGACTGTTTTTTCATAATACATTGTGCTTTAAATTAGCACTAAATTATGGTCCATATAATCCTTGTTAATTTGTGAAAAATATAAAAATGTCTTGGAAATTTTAACTTAGAAATTTAGTAGCAAATTTTGACATTTTCAAGAAAATTTATAACAGAAAGTTTTTTAGTGACCAATCCAGTTCTAACGTGGCATTGCGGAGACTGCATGTTAGACACCCCCAAAGATGACTCCATCTAAGAAACGGCACCCCTTAAAATATTAAAAACAACAGTTAGGAAGATTTTTAATTTCTATCCATTACTCACTGGAACACAGTAGATGTTAAAAGGGAAATGAAACTCAATATATTTCCCCAATTCTGCCATTTTTAGTAATACCCCAAATGTGACCCTTCTGCACTATTTGACTTAACCACAAGCCTCAGAATAGAGGGAGCACCTACTGGATTTTGGGGGTCTCATTTTCATTAGGATATTTTGTAGGTGCCATTACAGGTTTGCAAACACCTAAAGGTGCTAAAACCTCATATACATCCTTAAAAAGACCTCATTTGTGAAACTCAACTCCTTAAGGTATATATCCAGGGGTATCCAGAGAAACAGAAGAACCAGCTGGCTGCTAGAGAAATCTTGAGTAAAACATCCTTTATTTCATATTCTTTAAAAAGATAAGTCCATACATATGGTAAACACAAGACATGTTAAAGAAATAGTGCCATTGTTAGGTCTAGGTGTCCCTAACTAACGCGTATCGGATATTTCATATCCTTACTCATAGTCTATGAGACGCATGTTTGGACGCATGTCAGGGCACACAGGGGAGGAAGCACTATTTGGTTTTCTGGAACGCAAATTTCGGTGGGGTTATGTCACATTTGCAAAGCCCTTCAAAATACCAGAACCAGTGAAACCCTCCAGAAGTCACCCCATTTTGGACTCAACACCACTTAGGGAACTCATCTCGGAGTGTGTTGTGCATTTTGGGCTCACAGGTGCATTGGACTGTAAAAATTCCAGCATTGTTCTTTGAGTTTAATTTTTACATCATTCGGCGTGGTATAAATTACATAATAACTTTACTAAGTGGATCAGTACAATTACAGTTATATAAGTTTTGTACGGATTTTTATGTTTTATTACTTTTTAACAATAGAAATGAATTTGTAAAAAAATTTCATGATGGACAAAAACTGCAATTCTGTAATTTTTTTTTTCTTCATGGTGTTCATCCTGAGGGTTAAAAAATATGACAGATTTATAGGCTAGGTCGTTATGCACACAGCGATTCCAAATATATGTACTTTTTTGTTTTTAATCTTTTTGGAGCAATTGATGTTTGTAATGTGAAAAGGACCAAAGAGCGTGTTTTATTTTATTGTGTTTTTTATTTTTTATTTTCTTTTATTTACATTTGTCCCCATAGGCGACTTGATTTGGCGACCTGTTGATCTCTGTTACAATGCAAAGCAGTACATGCCTGGTACTAGATTTTGCTTTGTAGGAACATCCCTTTAAAGAATTTATTACATATTTAGAGATATAAATAACTTCTGACTTTAAATGCAACTATCACGTAACATAGTAAAGGTTGAGTTTTTTTGTGGTGGCTAGATAACTGGTTGTGTGCAATAAGGTGCAAGAACAGTAATAATGGCCACTGCCTCAATTTTACCACATGGCTAAAACAAGTGATGTGTCTGTGCAAGAATATGCATCATGGACTTTAACAGTGTTGCTTTGTAATTACAAAATCAGGAAATCATGCCCATAAAAGGTCCATTCAAGTTGTTTATTTCCTCCTCTTAGTTCATTAGAAATTGCTTTTAGCTACACTGTGTAACTTTGATTACCTGCAGCTGAATACAGGAAATATGTCCGATGCTACCTTCTCTGTTAGGTTACATGACCTGCACTCCGACTGTCTGAAAGACATTTCTTTGATGCTGACAGGATGTCTGGCTCTCTATTCCTAAGAAAACGACTTTAAGGGCTTGTCCCCACGGCACAGGTCTTCAGCCGGATTTACGGACAGTTTTCGGATTTGAAAGCCGTCTGTAAACCAGTTGTCAACCTTTTACATGGACTCTAATGGAAAATCCGTGCAGCAGTCACTGCTGCACGGATTTTCCGCCGGAAGGTTTTTTAGACCGCAGGAAGTCCGAAAAACTTAGAACTTGGTCATTCTTCCGCCCGTTTTTCAGGCGTAACATGAACATGTCGGTGCAAAGGGGGACAGCTTGAATCCGCAAACCGCAGAGAAAAGCAATCCTCCTGGGTGCCAATAAAAGACCAAATACCGGTCGGGATTTATTTGGTCTGTGCCGTGTAAATGCGGCCTAAATTTACCATAGAAATACACAGAAAGATTCACTTCTGGGTCATATGACCATGTTGTGTGTTGCAGCAGCTCAGATCGCAGGTCACATGAGCCAGTGGCAGCAGTGAGAAATCCGGTATTCAGCTGCTGGTAAGCAAAATTGATGGCAAAAACTAAAAAAACTTTGAGTGGTCCTTTAACCCCTTCCCGCCCCAACCTATTTTTTTATCACATTAATTTTTCCCTCCTCGCCTTCCCAGAGCCATAACTTTTTTTTTTTCAATCTACATAGACATATCAGGGCTTTTATTTTGCAGGACAAGATGTACTTTCTAATGATGTCATTCACAGTACCATAGAATATACTAGGAAACCACAAAGAAATTCTAAGTGGGGCAAAATGTGAAAACAACTTACTTACACCATGTTTGTGGGAGTTTTGTTTGCACAGCATTCAATCTTCTTCATAAATCATGTGTTCTCTGTATTCTACAATTTGACAAAAATCTGGCAATACCAAACATAAAGGGTTTTTGTTATATTTTGGTACCATAAAAAAATCCAAACATTTTCTATTTTGCACATTTTTGCCATAGCGCCATTATCTGCGACCAACAACATTTTTATACTTTTACATATGGACTTGAGTGAGATGGCATTTTTGCGGGCTGAAGTGTACTTTTTAGTAGTACAAGTTTGAAATACATGCGACTTTGTTGATCACTTTTATTCCAATTTCTAGGGGACGTGAAATGACCAAAAAATTACAATTTTGGCGTTTGGAATTTAACCACTGTGTTATTGATGGTTTGTCTACCAAGTCATATCTGTGGGTTAAACAATATAGAAAATCTACAGAGGGGATAAGTATGGTAACCCACAACTACCCAAAAAATATAGTCAATAGAAAATAAGATGATTCACTGGACTAGACTATAAAATATAACTTTTATTTAAATTACTTAAATAATTGGTTAAACAATATATTTAACAAAGGGAATGGTTACACCCAGAAGCCAATAAAAGGGGATGTCCATTTGATTAAAAAAATTAATAGAATTTTCCAGGAACCCCATTATAACTAAAAGAAAAACATATACTTACCTATCTCTAGTCCCAGCTATGGCTCTCCCTGGTCTCCTTTAGACATGCAGTCTCTTCTGAAAAGGCACATAACCGCTGTAGCCAGTGATTGCTGCAGCAGTCACATGCCTCTACTTACATCACCATTCAGACCTATGCACTTACGACCGGTGATGTAGGCAGAGGGACATGAACACTGCAGCCAATCAGCGGTGACACGCCTGTTCGGAAGTGATGGGATGTCAGAACAAGACCAGAGAGAACCAGTGCTGGGATCAGAGATAGGCAATTATAAGTTTTTTTTAAAAAAAATTTTCAAATGTTGCCCATGGAGCGTTACAACAAATTGCCTAAGTCAATACTTTTAATTTATTATATCAAATATTTTAATGAGACACAATAGTTTTGTTATGATCTAAAATAAAGGAGACACATATGGCTACTCTGCCTATAGAACTAAGTAAAAAAGTTGGCTGGTATTTCTGCACTTAGACAAGGCAAAAACATATCCAATTCAACATGATTGACAGCACACTTCTTGCAAATTAAGTTCTTATATTGAAATCACAATATTGGCATCATAAACAGCGACAGTCCAATGTGACCAAAAACGTTGACGTTCAAGAAGTTTTGTAAAGTGCCGTCGCTTTTTATGATGCCAATATTGTGATTTGAATAAAGGAACCTAATTTGCAAGAAGTGTGCTGTCGATCATGTTGAATTGGATATACTGGGATTGAAATTATCCTACAACTGAGCAACTTCTTTATATTGAGAAGGCAAAAACATATGACAGATTCATTTAAAATTAGAGTGATATTTTACCAAGGCGGTTTCTACACCATTTATATATTGCAGAAAGGTATACCCTTTTAAGAATCCTAGTTTTATCCAGTTCTCTCTGTTTATTTTGTTTATTTCAATGGTGGTTCTTAATACAGCGGAGCATACTCACTCAGCTTTACTGTGAACTCCCATAGAAAAGAATAGAGAAAGCCTCATGTTTGTTGCCACTTTTCTATTGTACACAAAGGATTTTGGGGGCCCATTTTCAAGATAGATAAAGAACTTGGAGCTGTGACTGGCACCGATCAATCAAATACAACATAACAAGTGGATATGCCATATATCTGTAAGAATGGAACATAAATGTTACACATCTCTTATAGTCTTATAGGCTCAAGCCTGGGCCATTTTTCAATCTTTGTCCACATAAACAGGCAGATTGTCAGAAGATTTACATACTGTCCCAGTAATAAACTATATTTTTATGTTGCACATCTTAAATAGCCTGACAAATACATAAAAAAAACCTTGTAACGAAGCCGTTGGCTCTTAAAGGCAGTTTTTTGTTCACTCTTTGGTGGTCACCAGTTCTGCTAGATGATGGTATCTACAAAGAAAAAAACATTTTATTGGTAGTACTGACATAACTGATAGGTTGTCACAGTTCTGTCACTTGTACTGACATCACAGATATACCTTATTTTAGAAAAGTGAGTGAACCTCTCAGATTTTTGTAAATATTTTATATCTTTTTCATTGTACAACACTGAAGATATGATACTTTGAAACAATATAATGTAGTCAGTGTACAGCTTGTAGAACAGTGTACATCTGGTGTGCCCTGAAAGTAACTTGGCACACAGCTATCAATGTCTAAACCATTGACAACAAAAGTGAGTACACCCCTAAGTGCAAATAGACAATTTGTCATTTTCCCTCCATGGTGTCATGCTAATCATTAGTGTTTCAAGTTCTCAGGTGTGAATAGATAGCAGGTGTGTTAAATTTGGTGTTATCGCTCTCACACTCTTGTACTGGTCACTGGAAGTTCTACATGGAAGCTCATGCCAAAGAACTCTCTGAGGATATGAAACAAAGAATTGTTGTTCTACATAAAAATGGCCTCGGTTATAAGAAGATTGCCAGCACTCTGAAACTGAGCTGCAGCACGGTGGCCAAGACCATACAGTGGTTTAACAAGACAGGTTCCACTCAGAACAGACCTGGCCATGGTTGACCAAATAAGTGCACGTGCTCAGCATCATATCCAGATTGTATTTGCAAAATAGACATATGACTGTTTCCAGCATTGCTGCCGAGGCTCAGTCTGTCAGTGCTCGGACTATACACCACACACTGCATCAAATTGGTTTGCATAGTTGTTGCCCCAGAAGGAAGCATCTTCTAAAGATAATGCACAAAAAAGCCCGCAAACAGTTTGCTGAAGATAAGCAGATTAAGGACATCTGGAAACCAAGATAAACTTATTTGGTTTAGTTGGTGTCAAGCATGTGTGGCAGCAACCAGGTGAGGTCGGAGTTTGTCTTACAGTCAAGCATGGTGGTGGGAGTGTTAAGGTTTGGGGCTGCATGAGTGCTGCCGGTTGTGAGGAGCTGCAGTTCACTGAGAGTACCATGAATGCCAACATGTACTGTGACATACTGAAGCAGAGCATGATCCCCATCACTGAGCTGCCGGGCAGTATTCCAACATGATAACAACCCCAAACACAGCTCCAAGATGACCACTGCCTTACTAAAGAAATTGAGGTTAAAGGTGCTGGACTGGCCAAGCATGTCTCCAGACCATATTGAACATCTGTGGGGCATCTTTAAATGGTCGTTGGAGGAGCGCAAGATCCCTAATATCCACCAGCTCCGTGGTGTCTTCATAGAGGAGTGGAAAAGGATTCCAGTGGCTCCAACCTGTAAAGCTTTAATGAACCCCATGCCCAAGATAGTTAAAGGGGTTGTCTCACTACAAGAACTGCTTTTTATGTTAAAGATCTTGCAAAAACAAGTCACTATGCAATATGTGTCCATTAACAGTGTCCTACCTATTCCTAGATATCCCCTCTAGTATGGGCTGCATCAGCTCCTCAGGTTGCTATAGCTACAGACCTGTTTCATCTCTCCTGATAGGCTGCCAGCACTGGTTGCTATAGCTACAGGCCTGGCTTCTACTGCTGCCTAGTGGAAGCAAGTAAACACACCCCTGAATTCAAAATGAAACCAAAAAAACAGGACTGAGGTAAGATGAATCAATGTAGTGAGACAACCCCTTTAAGGCAGTGCTGGAACATGTGACCACACAAAATATTGACACTTTTGGCACAATTTGTACATTTTTTGCTTAGGGGTGTACGAACTTTTGTGTCCAATTTTTGTATTATTAAAAGGTGTCTATAGGATTTCATTTCCATTATGCATCAAACCAAATACGGTAGATAACAGGGCATATTGACAGCTCCTGACTCTAAAGTGTTATCTGCTTTATTATGAATAAATGATGCGGAAACTAAGTAGCACCACGTGCCATAGATGTGAAAGGGGAATGTGTGCTACGAAGGTGTGTGAGGGCAGACCAACACGGCAAAGTGGAGCAGCTCGCCAACATAATAAACCAGGTGGTTACTGAAGATGTCTCTAAAACAAATCAGCAAACACTTCTGCATATTGGGGTCCAGAACAGACGGATGGTCAATGCACATCTGCTAATGATATTGCATGGCTTCATTTTTCACGGTAATATCAGATTTGGAGCTATGCTGATTGACATAGGGTTTCCTTCTCTGATAAGTCACATTTTCTGCTTCATTGAACGGAATGAAGTTGGTGCGTCAGGCAAGAGACATCACAGAACAAACACCCTGCAACCATTGCTGAGAGACCACAAACTGGTGGTGGCAGCGATATGGTCTGTGGAATGTTTTATGGCATTCTCTGGACCCTCTCATCAATGTGAAAGGTACTCTCATAAGATTTGGGTATGAATCCATACTTGTAGATCACATACAGCCATACATGCTGATTGTTTTCTCTGGGGTGGATGGAATCTTCCAGCAAAACAAAATGTTATTTGGCTAGAAATGTCTGACATTGGTTGGAAGAGCCTCTTTGGTGGATTGGATTATTGCTGTCTTCACGTTGTTCATGAGCACATGTTGTTTGATATTATGTGATTTGATGATGATAGTGTTTCTATGTGCTCGGTCATGTGTAATCTGCCAACACATCATACAGTGACCATATACTATCTGTCCAAGTGTTTTATATGTCTCGACATCCATGTGTATAGACTGGTTGTTGTGCAGTTCTGTCATGTAGTTTGATATATGTTTTATATTGTGATCTTGTCTTATGACCAACATTTTATGTAAGTCATTAATGATTTTAACATTGTTTTATTTTTTTATTTTATTTTTATACTAATATTATTAATATTGATTTTTTCATGGATTCCCTAGACAAAGGTCTCTGACCGGAAACATTTGGGACATGCTCTATGAATAAAGTTTTTTTAATTGCATCAAGAAAATCTGTGTGTGCCGTTGGTTATATGGGCTGTGGATTGGTTGGAAGAGCATGACTAAGACTTCCAAGTTCTACGCTGTCTCCTAAATCCCCAGAACTGAGCCCAAGTTGGCGTTCCCAGTCAATCTAGCACATGCAGTGAGGAAGCACAGGCAATTGGGGGCCCTGACTTTGCGATCATTGTGGGTTCCACTGGTGGGATCCCCAGCAATCAGACTTTTATTACTCATCCTATTAGACATTTATCATTTATCCATAGTGTAAGGAAAATGAGCCTCTGGGGTCAACATTTTGATTCTGGTTTGCTTGTCTTGTATATAAATATTGTGTGTGATATATCATGTCATTTTATTTAAATGTTGCAGTCACTGAATCCAAAAAGGGGTTATTTAGCATGCACAGTCCTATTGGGTCATATTGGCAGCTATGCCAAGTAAGAGACGTGCTAAAAAGAAAACATGGGAGAAGGATTAAGTCTGACTATCCATCCCTACGAAACCTAGGTAGCTGAGCACATAGAATATAACAATGGAAGAATATGTACATCAAACAAACCTTTTATATTAAAGCTTAAAACAGTAATAGTTTTGCCTTGTTGCTGTAACGAACCCTAAACCTCTCAATAGAGTTTAAGAGGCTGCTGGGCAAAGTGACCTGTATCGTAGAGTCCTTTCACTCTCTTGAAAGGTGGCAGCAGTGTGTGTGGTCTTGGGGGTGTGGACTCTTTGAGGGTGCGTGTGGTGCTCAAACTGTAGGCTGAGTGACAGCTAAGTGAGCTGTGGTTAAGTCGCATATTCCTGGTCACCCCCCACGTTGTTAAGGAAGAGGTGGGGCATAAGTGTGTGTCCGAGGCGGATTGTTCCCTAGAGATGCCTCCTGTGTGTGGCTACCCTTTTCCCTCAGAAAAAAGTACAAGAGAAAAGACAAAATGGCGCACACCAAAAATATGTTATACAAAAAGAAACCATTTATATTCGGGTCCAAAAAGAGTACACAAGTATGTCATTTTGTCTTTTCTCTTGTACTTTGTTATATGTATGATTTTTTAGTTACACTTGGCGGCACCCTTTTGTCTGCTATTGTGTAGTGCCTGTCCTCTTCCATACTTGGTCTCCTTTTTCCCAGGCACATAATTGAGGTTGGCAATGGGATCTAATTCTCTGCCCACCTGTGAATGGAGCAGCAGAACTTCCTGGTTTGGGGATCGCAATAGGGAAAAATGTAGGACTAGAGGCCCCGGTTTTAGTGATCAGTTGGGAGCCCGCACTTTAATTGGCTATTGTAGGAAAAACTTTTTAATCCCACTCAAGCAACTTCTCTTTTCTAAGAATATCACCCAAAATGTGGTTCCTTAAACTCCCGATGGTCAGACCTCACTCCCGCACCCCTATTATGTGCAGTAACTTCTATCTGTCTACATATTATATGTTCCCAGTGTTTTAAAATGTCAACAGAAATATTGATTGTAATAAAAAAATGTAAAAAATGGTAGGATTAGCCAAAGATGTGTTATAAATATACCGATCTGTATGCAGAGGAACATTAAAACCTTTGTGTTATTTTTCTAATATGAGAAACATTTTAAAGTGGTTTTGCCACAAAATAAAATTGACGTCAGAAGCCTGCAAATTAAATGATAAACATATTCACCATTCATCATTATTAAAAATTCTGTAGCATTGTTGTTTTAGTTGCTATCTTAGTGATCCATATTGTACAGCTCATCTCCAAGGGAAACGACCAGGGACAAGAGCTCCTCAGTCTTGCCGCACATCCTCAGACATCACCTCTCCTCTTAGGCAGCTTCTGCCAGTCTCTTCCCTGCCTAGTAATCACACACATTCACTGCTGAGTGAGTGTTTAACCCCAGGTGCTGTCATTCTACTCCTGTCCTCTGGACTCCTTCTATGTGCACTGAGTCAAAAAAAAAAATCGACAATGTTTGGCTCCTGCAGGGATGTGAACCTGGGAAGGCAAAATCTCTAAACACTTGGCTACATTGTAACTACTCATAGCTCTTAACATAAACAGACCTTTATTTGACTAGAGTGAGTACACTGTGCGGATGGGCATGGTGATGTTGGCCTGCTAGGTCACATGATATCAAATTCAAACAAAGCACACACATCCTCTTTTGAGCACACTGAGAGCTGAATATGGATAAAGGTGTTATGAAATGAGTTTGTAACTAAACCCTTATAAGTCACAGAGGGGCTTGTTTTCTATTAGACCAATGCAGTTTAATTCTATGACACTGTGAGAAGTTCTGCTATGATTCTTGAAGTTCATCTAAACTTTGCTGAGCTACTTTGCAGACTTTCTGAAGTTAGCTGCAATGACTTGTCCTTTATTATGTCTTAAAGGGGTTTTCTCACTACAATTATTAGTTTTGCTTTTACAAATACATTGCTATGTACACAAGTTTCTCTAGGTTACCAACCACCACTCTTTCTCTTACCTGATTGCTCTAAGCTGCTATCAATCAGCCAGTCCGGCCATAGTGATTCACTCCCTGTTAAGTATTACCTCTAGCACAGAAGCTTGTTTACCTAAGTTAATGACAAGTTTTAAGCCTTAGAGCTCTGTAGCCTTGTGCACTACAGATTATAAACCTCCTTTAGTCACGTCACTGCTATTCCTGTTATAGAGCTGATATTTCACTCACTGCTGTAGAATCAACCACAGCTTAACCAGGAAGTGTGAATCTAAACCTGACTGTGGCTTTGTGAAACAGCATGGTGAGAAAACCCCTTTAAGTTATCAGCTTAGCTTCTTGCATCCTTGAAAACACACAAGGTAATAATTCTGCATAAAATGTTATTTATTTTTTTTTATAAGAAAACATGTTAAAAGTGTTTCTGACATGTAAAACATAATTTATGTTTTTAGATGACCGTTCTGAAACGAGATTACATTGCTTTTCTAGGTTTCTTCTTGATGGGGGTT
Source organism: Phyllomedusa bahiana (assembly GCA_025379985.1). NCBI lineage: Eukaryota > Metazoa > Chordata > Amphibia > Anura > Hylidae > Phyllomedusa > Phyllomedusa bahiana. The sequence goes on along the minus strand of JAODAL010003826.1, from coordinate 51,127 downwards.
TGCATTTTATCCTCAATCCATTTAAGGAAGTGTTGAATGGAGATATAAACCCCAGGTTTGTTTGCCTTTGCACAGCCGCTTCCCCAGCTGGTTATTCCGATCACAGAATAGAGCTTATCCTTAGGAACCTTGCACATCAGTGGTCCCCCACTATCACCCTGCAGGACAGAAGAGAAAATATATCACTACAAATACCTGATGGTATTTTAAAAATAGCAATGAATATATTCTGTGTCACTGGGATTACCTGACAAGCGTCAATGCCTCCTTTTTCATAGCCAGCGCAAAAGTTGTAGGGAGCAAGCTGACCGTGATACCAAAAAACGTCATTGCACACATTACGACTTATGAACTCTACAGGAGCTTCTTGAAGAACATTTGTAACTTGGCCTGCAAAGAAACAATATATGTTATGAGACATTCCACTCATAGAATAAGACAACATAACCTCAAGTCATATAACTATATTCATTTTCATAATTTCCAGCTATAGAGAAACAAAATGACTGGTTTATCACAGAGTAGCTGCTTTTGAATAATAGTTAAAAGGACAATGCTTTAGTTTAAGCACTAGACATACAACTGGGCCACATAACTGATTCTTAACTGTAAAGGTATGTTCACACGTCATTTTTGGATACATTTTCCATTCGAAAAACGAATTCAAAAGTGCTGCCTGAAACGCATTCACAACACATCCAACACGCAGGTGCTTGTTTGGATGCATTTTTGGCAAAACAGAAATGCACCCTATAGTTTTAAATAGGGCATCTGCTGCGTCAAACGGATCAAGAATTGACTTGTCAATTCCTTGAACGTATCCGAAAGACTCATCAGAAAGACTATGTAAACACAGATCGGCGATCACTTGTCTGAACGCCGAAGTGTGTTTTACATTGCAAGCAGTGTAAATCACACTGCACATTGTAAGATGCATGTTTGGGTCCATTTTGAGTCTGAAACACGGATCCAAATATGCATCTAAGAAATGCCATGTGAACATACCCTAAGCTTATGACTAGAGATGGGCGAATCGATTCTAACGAAGTGGAATTCGTTTAGAATTTCAGGAAAACTTCGGTTCGGAACGAAGTCGAACTTTGGGGTACTTCGGGTGAATGAAGTGTGCTTTTGATTAAATAAAATGGCTCCCGAGCACATGGCGCTACATGGGGCAAAGCACTCTGGGAGGAAAAAGGGCATAGCCTGCATGACATGTGCAGAGATGAACCCAATTCAGAGGACCGGCGGGATTCTGTGACGTCACCGCACTTATAGTCGGGCGCGACGCCGGGAGCTCACACTCCTCTCACTGTGCTCATCAGGGAAGGTGCTGCCGCGGCTGATAGCTCTTACTAAAGAATTGATTTTTATATAGCGATTTCTGTGGGGTGTCTCAGCTTGTCTGAGAGTGTTCTCTTAATGTTCTATTTCTAATTTTTTGGGGTATTGGATCTGAAATCCAGTGTGCATCCACTGCAGCTGCTATACTTTTCAATATCCAAGTGGGATCTAAGCCAGTTCCTGTTGTATTCATTTAAAGAATACAGCGTTTTACAAAAACAAATACCAACTTCATTTTTGGCTGCTCAATTCTATTGCGCAATTTACACCCAGGGGTTAATTAAGCGTTGTTTTTGCTGGTGTGCTGACCCCAAGAAACCGTCTTTTTCAACGCCAAAATATATAAATTTTTCCTGTAGCCTAATTCACAAGCAAAGGTTAATTACAACTGTATCTCTTGTTTTTTGGCGTAGAAAACACGCAATTGTAACACGCTACAAAGCTACTAGTTTGTGGGGCTCAATTCTTTGGCGCATTTTACATCCAGGGGTTAATTAAGCGTTGTTTTGCTGGTGTGCTGACAAAAATAAACCGTCTTTTTCAACGCCAAAATATATACATTTTTCCTGTAGCCTAATTCAAAAGCAAAGGTTAATTACAACTGTGTCTCTTGTTGTGTGGCGTAGAAAACACGCAATTGCAACACGCTACAAAGTACTAGTTTGTGCGGCTAATTCTTTGGCGCAATTTACATTCCGGGGGTTAATTAAGCGTTGTTTTGCTGGTGTGTGAAAAAAATTTAAACCGCTTTTTCAACGCCAAAATATATACTTTTTTCCCTGTAGCCTAATTCATGTCGAAGGTAATTAAGCCTGTTTGTGCTTTTACATTTAGTAAAACACACAGTGTTTTTAAACGACACATACAAGTAAATTTTTCTGGCCATTTGTGGAGCGCAATTTATACCCAAAGGGGTTACCCAAGCTTGTTACTGGGTTCATTTGGAGCCCAAAAACAGGGTGTTTTATTTATCATATACAGATTATCATCATCAAACGTGTCTGTACATTTTTAGAACAAACAGTATGTCAGACAGAGAGGTGGCAGGCTCTGCACCTGCGAGTGGCGTGGCACAAACATTCTGGAACAGGCCAGGTCGCAGCACAGCAAGGGGACGTCGCAGCAGGGGTCACTCGGGAGGCCACAACTGCCGCTGTCATCTAGCGGCCGTGTGTTGTTCAGCAACCAAGGGTTCTTGATTGGTTGATTTGTTCTTTACTCTTCCTCCCAGATGACATCTGAAAAACCCAGCCAAGAGTCGGTGGGAACCACAGACACAACCTTTTAGTTGGCATGGCCCGGGAGCGGGTCAGAGCCCTCACCTGTCCTCACCCCGCCTCTGTCCCATCCGGTTCCCTCAGCCAGAGATCTTACTATGTGTCTGGGCTCAGAGCCACTATATAGCGAGGATGAACAATTTGAGGAGGGCATTTCAGCGGGCTACTTGGCAGCGAAGAAATGGGGCCAATATGGGCCGCTTCTTGCAGTGGGCCCGGCAAAGTATAGATGTGGAGAGTGGCATGGGAGGTCATGTTGTGAGAGGTCAGCCTCGACATACCAAGCCCGGTTTGATGAGGACAGCAGTGACGATGAAAACACAAATAGATGATGATGTAGCGACCGCACTTGGGAGCCGGGTGAGGCAAGGGCTTCATATCGTCAGGAGAAGAGGGCATTAGCTTGCGTGTCAGGCAGCAGCGCAGCCAGCAAGTCGGTAGTGTGGCTGTGAGTCAGCAGGGTAGCAGCATTGTGAGGTCGGGAGCCAAACGGCCACGGGGTGAAAAACCCGCTTCGCAAGTCAAGAAAGTACCCAGCACAGGGGCCCCAGCGAGGCAGCGCCGGCAGTAGTCACTCAGTGCGGGAGCGTTGGCGGTAAAATCCGATATCGGCGGTGTGGGCATTTTCTTTGTTTAAGACCCCGGAGGAGCCAAATATGGGTATATGTAGAATCTGTGGGCAGAAAGTGAAGTGTGGCCAGGGAGATAACGTTGGCACCACGGCCCTGCGTCAAAACATGCAGCGTCACCATCCGGTGGCCTGGGAGAAACTGGGCTCAGATGTGGTGGCCCATCCTGCCGCCGCAGCAACAGCAGCAGCAGCCCCCAGTGGCACGCATGCCATTTGCAGCCAGTCAAGGCTCCACCACCTCTGCAGAAGGGAGCTGTTTCTCTTTGACATCATTCCTGGTCCAGATGTCCTGCTCCTCGCTATCATGGCCCCAGCAGTCGTTCAGCGAGGCGATTGCAAAGAGACAACAGTATGCTTTCCAACCATCCAAAAGGTGCAGAGGCTGACCGTGCTCCTGTCCAAGTTGTTGGTACTGCAGTCCCCCCCTTTCCAAATGGTGGACTCTGCACCTTTTCAGAGAACTAATGGCTTGTGCCGAGCCGAGATGGAGAGTCCAAGCCGTAATTTCTTTTCCAATAAGGCCCAGTCCCCAGCACTTCAAAAATATGTAGAACAGAAGGTGGGTCAGTCCTTGAGCTTTCGGTTTGTTCCAAGGTGCAACGGCAGCGCGGACGTCTGGAGCTGTAACTACGGTCAGGGCCAGTACATGTCCTTTCGGCCCAATGGTGAGCCAGGCACACCAACAACTTGGACAGGAGACCCCGCTTTCCCCTCCACGTTGTCAAACTGCTGCACCTGCGCAATGTCCGCCTCCTCCTCCTCCACCACCCCCCCATCTCAGCCTCCACAATTTACTGCTCCATCATACCACATGTGTAGGGCACAGCGGTGTCACGCGTTCTACACCTGGCTGGCCTCGACGAACAAAGTCACACAGGGGAGGAACTGCTCCGCATCATGCAGCAAGAAATCAAATGTGTGGCTTTCTCCGGGCCCCAAACTGCAAATCGGAACCATGGTGACGGACAATGGGAGGAACATGGTGTCCCCCCTGCACCTTAGGAGGGATGGTCCATGCGCCCTGCATGGGCACTTTGTTAAATCTGGTTGTGAAAAGGTTCCTGAAGTCTTCCACCGATCTTCAGAACATTCTGAAAATGGCCAGGAAACTGTGCATGCACTTTATCATTCGTACAAAGCCAGGAACACCCTCCTCGAGTTGCGGCGGTGGAACGGCCTCCCCCAACACACTCTGATCTGCACTGTTTCCACCCGCTGGAAGTCCAGCCTTTTACATGTTGGACCGACTGTATGAACAGAGAAAGGCCTTTAAACGATTTTTTGATGACCCAAAAGGCAGACAGAAGTACTCCCCTGTGTAACTTTGATGTCACCCAGTGGCAGCTCAGGTGACACCTGCCTTTTTGTTGAGGCCATTCGAGGAGGCGACGTTATTTGTCAGTCGCCAGGACTACGGGATGATAACGTCATTCCACTGCTTCATGTCCTGGAAAAGATGCTGAAAAATCTGTTGGGCAGGGGGAAATGGAGATGTGGCGACTACATCTCGTGGCCACATGAGACCGGTGGGGACTGAAATGAAGGAGGGGGGAGGAGGACATTGGGGGCAGAAGCAATTGTCTGGTGAAATGAGTGGATTTTCTACCCAGGTGACAAGAGAGGAGGAGCAGGAGCAGCTGGAGGAGGGTGTATGGAGATGAGGAAGATGAAGCAGATGACCCCCAAGCACGGTGGGGAGTATACAGTGGAAATGGAGGCAGGGAGCCCCTTCGGAGTCACTTGTGCAGATGGGCCCCCGCATGCTTATTTGCTGGCTAGTGACGCCGAATAGTCAGCATCGGCAGAGGGATGACCTTCTGGCTCTCCACCCTATTGGACCCTCGCTACTGGTCCAAAATGGGAGCCTTTTTCCAGCTATTTTGAGGGAAGACAAACTCAAATACTATAGGGAAATCCTCGTAATCAGTTGGGCCGCTGCCTATGTGCGGCATCGTCCCTCCTCTGACAGGTCTGACGGGGGGTTCCTCAGCGCTCACGTTTCTACTGCCCCGGCTGCTGGGGGAAGGTGGGGGGGTAGGAGCCAGTACCAGCTCCATCAGTAGTAAAACCCAAGTCTGGAGTCACTGATGAGCAGCATCCTTCACCCGCCTAGTGAGGAGGGCAGTCGCCAGGGAGCGCAGCAGCAGGACCTGGAGCAGTCCCTGAACCAACGGTTGTGGGCCTACTTGGACAGCGCTCTGCCACCTCAGTTAGAAGATCCGCTGGACTACTGGGCAGCCAAACTGGATGTGTGGCCGCAACTTGCCCAGTTTGCAGTGGAGAAGCTGTCCTGCCGGCCAGTAGTGTGGCATCAGAGCGGGTGTTCAGTGCGGCGGGGGCCATCGTTACCCCAAGGAGAACCCGCTTGTCCAGGGAAATGTGGATACGACTGACCGTTGTCAAGATGATCAGGCGTGGATCGGCCAGGATTTCCACACACCAATGCCTTAGGATCAGTCTGGGTTCAAACTACCTGCCTCAGCCACTATTCTGATGCCGCCACCCGCCTGATGCCACACATTGCTGCCAGTTTCTCCATCTGCCTACCCCTTCTTTACCAGGGACTGGTATTGCCACCCACCTCAACACTTTTCATTGTGCCAAATCTATGACCTCATGCTGCTGCTGTGGTGCTGCCATGTCCCCCCACACTGTCATTGTGCCACTGCCTGACCTCATGCTGCTGCCGCCGTGAAACCCCGCTCTCAGTCCCTTGTGCCACTCTGTGGCTTCCTCCTGTTTTGCCACCTCCCGAATGTCATTGTGCCAACTCTGACCTCATTTCTGCTGCTGTGGGCTCCTGCGTGCCTCCACACTGTGTCATTGTGCCACTGCCCGACTTCATGCTGCTGCCGCCGTGACCTCCGCTCTCAGTCATTGTGCCATTCTGTGGCTTCCTCCTGTTTTGCCACCTCCAGAATGTCATTGTGCCACTGCCTGATCTCAAAGCTGCTGCTGTCGTGACCTCCACACTGTGTGATTGTGCCACTCTGTGGGCCCAATACTGTTTTGCGCCTCCCGAATGTCTTTTTGCCACTGCCTGATCAATACTGCTGCCGCCGTGACCTCCACACTGTGTGATTGTGCCACTCTGTGGGGGCCCCAATACTGTTTTGCCCCCTCCAGAATGTCATTTTTGCCCTGCCTGATCTCATACTGCTGCCGCCGTGACCTCCACACTGTGTGATTGTGCCACTTGTGGCCTAATACTGTTTTAGCCGCCTCCAGAAAGTCTTTGCCACTGCCTGATCTCTACTGCTGCCGCCGTGACCTCCACACTGTTGATTGTGCCACTCTGTGGCCTAATACTGTTTTGCCGCCTCCAGAATGTATTGTGCCACTGCCTGATCTCATGCTGCTGCCCGTCGTGACCTCCACACTGTATCATTGTGCCACTTGTGGCCTAATACTGTTTTGCCGCCTCCAGAATGTCATTGTGCCACTGCCTGATCTCATGCTGCTGCTGTGTGACCTCCACACTGTATCATTGTGCCACTCTGTGGCCTAATACTGTTTTGCCGCCTCCGAGAATGTCATTATGCCACTGCCTGACCTCATACTGCCTGCCGCCGTTTACCTCCGCTCTCAGTCATTGTGCCACTCTGTGGCTTCCTCGTGTTTTGCCCCCTCCAGAATGTCAATTGTGCCACTGCCTGACCTCATGCTGCTGTGGCTGCCCCCGTCACCTCCCCGCTCTGTCACTAATGTTGCCACCTGAGCTTCAGTTGTTTTTTTCCGGCTTTCGCTGCCATGACTTTATCAGGTTACATTCCCCCTTCAGTTTTTTGGTCAGTTTTGCCCTCTTAAGTGCCCAGGGAATTTTATAGTGAAGCGATTCTAAGAGCGTCGGCAGTCATGTGCGTGTCATACTAAAACACAACATTGTATGAAGACCAAACCAAGCTCCCTCTGCATATTTAAGCATGGCACAACGTTCTACAGCACCCTGCAGGCTCTGTGCTGCCTGGAAATAGCTGCTTTTTAACGCGTTCGTGCTGAAGTAATTCGGAACGAAAAAGAATTTGTCGGAAAAAATTCGGCGAAGTGACCGAATCGAATTTTTGAGAAATTCGCCCATCTCTACTTATGACATTACCACAACATGCTATGCTTTACGGAGGTAAAAATTCCTGTTTCCATTCCCTACTGCTCATTTAATGGCATGTTCGGGCCTGTGGGACACTGTTTTGTTAAACTATTAGTACTTGTAGAAGACTTATGGATGTTCTTGATTTGCCTATTTTAGAAAATATTTGTGTTTCCTGTGAAATAACAAATCTGGAGCGTCTTCTCTTATAACTCTGTGTTGTGCTGTTCCTCTGTTTTTCCTTCCTAAAAATTAATGAATATGTAAACTGGATGTTACCAATTGGGGTGTGTCCCTGCACAGTCAGATATTGTCCAGTTAGTACTGGCAGTCAGTGTATCTACAGGGACACACCCCTCTGAAAACTGGAATCTCATGCCCATAGTAAGAAAATCATGCCCGTAGTGAGTAATAGAAAACTGTCATCATACTGTGTCTGATCTGGTGTCTGATATTACTTACTATGAATGTGATGGCACTCTATGCAACCATAAACCATGAATTAGGTTTCGAAAGTCCCCCTAAATACATTTTCAACAACCCTTTTATTAGAAAGCCACAAGGCTAGCTCCATTTCTTGAAGGTCTCAGATTTATTCTTAACAATTACGTTATGTACAGTTATCTAATATACAAACAGACATGTGGAACTGCGATGGGGACCAGCATGACCCCATCTTACGTCATTTTTTTATGGAGTAATTTGAAGATATCCAAATCTATGGGAATTCAATATACTTTTCTAAAATAATAGTCAATAAAATATGCATAGATGACCTATTTTTTGTTTGGTAAGGCACAGCTGTAGAGGCCACCGACTTTCTTGATATGCTTAATAACAACTAGGGTATATAATTTATCCTTAAAATTAGTTCCACTGATATTGATTGCTTGGATTTAATTGTATAGAAGAAAAAAGGTGGATGCTTATAGCTTTTTGGGGATATTACAAAAAAATGGAAAGATAACATACCATTTGGACAATTATGAAGGATCAGGAAGTACTGTGCTGATTACACAACTTTCATGGAACAAGCATGAGTGATAGCAAGTTGGCTGGAAGAGAAAAATTTCCTGAAAGGGCTCATCAAAGAAGCCCTTGAAAAAAACTAAACGATTGACCCAAAAAGTTTGTTTAAGCCTACAGAAGAAATATCATCCATATGTACTGCCAATCATCCAAAAATAATTCTAAGAAAAGAAAAAAACAATACCAACCAATATGTAGGACAGTTTCATTACTCGATAAAATAACACCCATTAACTGATAAGAAGTATTTTAAACAAACACTGACCTATTTTAAAAAATAATCCCTATTTAACCCAGTCTCCCTGATAACCCACAAGTCACATTTAGAAGAACCACAACCTAAAAATCAATTCTTGCTTCCAGTAGAATGAAACATCAAAAAACAAAATAAAACCCATCCGAAACACTATGAAGCCAAAAAATGCTTGAAAAAACAATGTCTCAATGTCTGATATCAATTAGGCATAATACCTAAGAATTTTTAAATGACAAAAACTGGAGAAAAATTCAGCATTAAACATAATTCAACTTGTAGTAGCAATTATATAGTTTATTTACTTGAATGTCCATGCAAATTGCAATATATACGGTGTACCTAATACAAGAACAAATGTGCAATCACCGGTTTAAAGAGAACCTGTCACATAGTTTATGCCACCCTGGCTGAGGACAGAACAAGGTAGTGTCAGACCTGCTGTTTCCAGTGCTGTGTCCCTTATTTTGTAAGATGCTGTCGTTTTCGTGTATTTAATGGTCAAATCTGCAGTTTTCAGCCCGAAGAGTCATTCGGAGAGTCATTCAGAGTGTATTTTTTTCAAACCCCGCCCATCTGAGGCTAGCCCCGCCCACCTCAACTGACAAACCTATTACTTTGAATAGGTAGAAACATGTGAATAACGGTCAGTGGGTGGGGCTAACACCTACTCATGAATAAGATTTGAGGGGTAAATGCTCTAAAACCGCTGCATCTTACAGAATAAGGGACACAGCGCTGGAAACAGCATGTCTGACACTAGATTGTGCTGCCCTCAGAAAGGGGGGGCATAACCTATGTGACAGGTTCCCTTTAACATTAGAAGAAAGTGCTTATTGCATGGTATATCCAGACATTTTGCTATTAACCCCTTAAGGACCCAGCCAGTTTTGGCCTTCCTGACACAGCCCAATTTTTTAAATCTGACGTGTCACTTATGTGAAAATAACTTTTTGACAATTTTTACCTATCCAAGTGATTCAGAGACTGTTTTCTTGTGACACATTGTGCTTTAAGTTAGTAAGAAATTTTTATTCATACAATCCTTGTTTGTTTGTGAAAATTATCAAAATTTCATGAAAATTTGGAAAAATTTGTGATTTTGAAAGTTGCAAAATTTCTGCGTGCAAGACAGATAATTATTCACCACAAAATAGTTTATAACTAGCATCTACCATATATCCACTATAGGTTGGCATCAGTTTTTAAATGTCTTTTTTTTTTTTCCGACTTTTGGGGGCTTAGAAATTTAGGGCCACATGTATGAAGCTCGCCGGGTCGAGGCGCCATTTTCCGCCAGTTTCCCGGCGGAATCTGCGCCTGATTTATGTCGGGGACGGGCCGCGCTCATACATATCATGTAAAGTCCCCCGTACCTCGCCACGTGTCGGCGCAGTGCGGGAATGAGGCGAAGTTCGTCGCTGGTCTGAATTGTTCGCCGGGGGTAGTGCCGATCATAAAATGCGGTGAAAAGTCCGCCGCGCCTCCCCAAAGTGCGTGGGCACAGTGCGGGGACATGGCGCTGTGCGGCGCTGCGCCGAAGATCCGCCGTCCCGAGGAAGTGCCCTCATACATGCGGGGAAAAGTCCGCCGCACCTCGCCAGTGTGTGGGGGCGCATGCGGGACTTGGGCCCCGTGCGGGACTGCGCCGAAAATCTGTTCCGATGCGAGACAGGCTGGAGCGGCGAGAAATCATTCCCCACATGTGGGGTGCGGAGTATAAATCCAAAATCGCCTTTATAAAGGCGATCTACATTCTCAGGAAAAGAGCTGAAACATTAAAAATAAAAATTACATAAAACAAAATCACTGTCCAATATCCTAAGTCAAGAATTAGGATATTGGAAATGGCCGGGAAATACAGTATTTAAAATTTCTGAAACCTATTCTCTTTGGTCGCCAGAAACCGGCCAATCAGAATAGGAGCGACACTGAACTATTAAAACCTATGGGGCAAGATTGGACCAATCAGAATCCACGGCGGGACTGTTCAAAAATACAGTAAAAAGCTAAAAACAGCAGATTGGCTGAGAAAAACGGGGCTTGGCTATCTCGGGCCAATCAGAATAGGAGCGACAAAGTCCCATTCTAGGCTATGGAGAAGTTTTAGACCAATCATAATACGAGCGACATAGTCCCATTCTAGCCTATGTGGAAGTTTATACCAATCAAATCCACGGTGGGACAGTTCAAAATACAGTAAAAAAGGCAGAAACTAGCTGATTGGTTAAAAGCAGGGGGGGCTCGCCAGCTTAGCCAATCAGAAGCGCGAGCTGCTTTCTCATAGAGTTCTATGGGGAATCGAAAGAGGGCGCGTAATTTGGACCAATGGGAGAGCGAGCGACCTCCTATGGGTTTACTAATTCAATCTGGTATAAAAGTGTACATGGCTGAAATCAAATTATAACACTACAGAAGTTGTGCCGATGTGTATATACAACGAATACTAATATGTGGCTAACGGAAAAAAAAAAAAAAAGTCCATAAAATCATGTTTATTTCCTTATTTTCGTTAGCCAAGGATCAATAGTATGGGTGCATCGAAAAAAAAGAAATAAACATGATTTTCTTAAATTCAAATTTTTATTTCGTTAGCCACATATTAGTATTCCTTTTATATACAAAATCGGCACAATTCTGTAGTGTTATAATTTGATTTCAGCCATGTACAGTTTTATACCAAATTGCATTAGAAAACCCATAGGAGCGTCGCTCGCTCTCCCAATTGTTCCAAATTACGGCGCCTCTTTAAATTTCTATTCCCCATAGAACTCTATGAGAAAGCAGCTCGCGCTCGGGATTGGCTAAGCTGGACGAGCCCCCGCTGCTTCAACCAATCAGCTAGTTTCTGCCTTTTTACTGTATTTTGAACTGTCCCGCCTTTGAATATGATTGGTCCATTTTTCTCCATAGGATAGAATGGGCCACTGTCGCTCCTATTCTGATTGGTCAATTCCCCTCCATAGGAAAATAATGGGAAAATTGTCGCTCCTATTCTGATTGGCTGTTTTATGCTGACCAATGAAATAGCTTACAAATTTGAATTACTGTCTTTCCCGGCAATTCTCTCTATGGCAATTCCCTATGTAGCGCCGGTCTCGGCGACGAACGCGTTGTTCGGGTTTTTAACTGCTTTATTTTTAAAGAAGTGCTCTGGTCTTTATCTGAGAATGTTTTACACTGTAAAAAAAAATAATTTGTTGATTAATACTTCATGCCGCGTGGCGCTGAGCGCAAAGATTTGAGTGCGCTCATCTCTCCATAGAGTATAATGGGGAGAAGTAGCTCGCGCCCCTGATTGGGCTGAGCTAGCCAAAAACCCCGCTAGCTCAGCCAATAAGCTCTTTTCTGTTTTTTTAAACTGTATTTTGAATTATCCCGCCCTGAATTCTGTTTGGGGTCTACACTTCTCCATAGGCTAGAATGGGACTGTCGCTCCTATTCTGATTGGCTGAGCTAGCCGAGACCCCGCTAGCTCAGCCAATAAGCTCTTTTCTGTCTTTTTACTGTATTTTGAATTATCCCGCCCTGGATTCTGATTGGTCAATTCTTCCCCATAGCTTTTAATGGTTCACTGTCGCTCCGATTCTGATGGGCCGTTTTCTACCGACCAATGACAATAGGTTTCAGATTTTGAATTACTGTCTTTCCCGGCAATTTGCAATATCATATTTGTTGATATTGCGCCGTTTTTAGAGTTTGGAAAAGTGATGTTTTTTTTTATTATGTGTATTTTTTCGTGCAAACTCTCCCTTTTGACACTGTTTTCCGCCTTTATAAAGGCGATTTTTTCCTATTCAATACTCCTGCTGGGACGGAGCGGGGCGCCGAGATTTTTGTCGCGATCTTCGATCTGCTTCCTCGCATGTTCCGTTCTTGCTTCACTTTGCCTCCGCCGAGCATTTTCGACCCCAAGTCCTGCTTGTCGAAGCGGAGCGCCGAGACTTCTGTCGCGATCTTCGATCCGCTCCCTCGCATGTTCGATCCTGCTTCACTTCGCCTCTGCCGGAGGATTTAGACCAAAAAAAACCTGGTCTGCTTGTCGGAGCTGCCGAGCGCCGCGATTTGGCGAGCCGCGATGGTACATGCCTCGGACTATATGAGCGCGCCGCGTCCCGCCCCGGAACGCCTACACCGCGCCCCACCGCGCCCACTGCCCGCCCCTTCATGCGGACCGCAGCCGAAAGGGGCGAACGCTGCGTCTGACAGCGGGATTCGGGCTGGGAGGCGCAGTGTACGCCAGAAAACAGGCGTAAATCCCATTCATACATGTCGCCCTTAGTAGTAATTTCTCACATTTTCAAGAAAATTTGCAATATACAGTTTTTTAGGGACCAGTCCAGTTCTGACGTGGCTTTGAGGGTCTGCATGTTAGATACCCCCATAAATGATGCCATCTAAGAAACTAGACCCTTTAACGTATTTACAACAGTGTTTAGGAAGTTTGTTAATCCTTTAGGGTAATTTTCACAGAAAATTAAAAGCAAAGTGGAGGTTTTTTAAATTTCAAAATTTCACTTTTTTTGCAGATTTTCAATATTATCCATTATTCACTGGAATACGGTAAATGTGACAAGGTAAATGCAACTTAATACAATTCCCCCAGGTCTGCCATTTTTAGAGATATCCCATAAAGTGGCCCTAGTGCATTATTTGGCTGAACCATAAGCCCCAGAATAGGAGGAGCACCTACTATAAATCTGGGGTCTCATTTTCAATACGAGTTTATTTAGGCGCCATTTCAGGTTTGCGGACACCCTAGGTGCTAAAACTTAATAAACTCCCCTAGAAAGACCACATATTGGAAACGACACCCTTTACGGAATATATCCAGGGGTGCATGAGTACTAAAGACCCCACAGGTGATTCACAATTTTTTTTAGCATTAGGCTGTGAAAAAAAAAAAGAAATTTTTTCCAATAATCTGCAATTTTAGCGAAAATGTCTCATATTACAAGGAAACCTGGAAAAAAGAACCCTAAAACTTTGTTAAGCAATTTCTTCCAAGTTCGGCAATACCCTACATGTGAGTGTAAACCGCTGTTTGGGCGCATGGCAGGGCGTGCAAGGGCGGGAGCACTATTTGGCTTTTGGAACGCAGATTTTGGTGGGCCATGTCCCCATTTGCAAAGCCCCCAAAGTAGCAGAACCAGGTGAAAAACCCTTTCCCGAAGTCGCCCCAATTTTGGATTCAACACCCATAAGGGATCTCTTCTAGGTGTACTGTCAATTTTGGGCACACAGGGGTTTTCCCTAGTTTTTTTTTTTTGCATTGGGCCATGAAAAAAGGGAGGGAAAAAACGCAGTTCGTCATTGTTTTTTGATTTTCAATTTTACAGCATTCGCCGTGCAGTGTAAATGACAGGATAACTTTACTATGGGGGTCGGTACAATTACAATGATATAGATTTTAAATAGTTTTTTTCTGTTTTATTACTTTTACACCCGTAGAAATAAGTCTATAAAAAAAAATTGCGTTTTATGTTTTCCCTACTCTGAAAAGCCATAACTTTTTTATTTTGCTGTGTTGCAGAGCTGTGTATGGGCTTGTTTTTTGCGGGAATTTGAAGTTTTTATTGGGACCATTAATGGGGTGCATAGACGCTATGCTTTTTATTAAGGTTTTGTGAGATGTTTTGAAGAAAATACAACAATCTTGGTAGTGTTTTTTATTTTTATTTTTTATAGAGGTCACTGTACGGTATATATGACATGCTAGCTTTACTCAGCGATACCCTATTTGTATTTTTTTTTTATGTTTTACTGCTTTTATACAATAAAAACACTTTTATTCAACCAGGAAAACACGTTTTTGCATTGCCATAGTCTGAAAGTCATAACTTTATTTTTCTGTGTACGGAGCTGTGTAGGGACTTGTTTTTTGTGGGATATGTTGATGTTTTTAGTGTTATAATTTTTGGGGGGACAAGGCTTTTTGATCATTTTTAAATCCGTTTTTTGGAAGGCAAGGTGAAGAAAATGCTGCAATCCTAGTAGTGTTTTTTATTTTATTTTTAACAGCGCTCTCCGTGCAGTATCCGTGATAAGTTAGCTTTACTCTTTGGGTCGATAAGATTACGGTGATACCCAATTTATATAGTTTTTTTATGTTGAAACACTTTTTTCTAAAAAAAAGTGTTTTTAGTGTGTAAAAGAATATTTATGCATTGCTATTTTCTGATAGCCATAACTTTTTTATATTTCAGTAAACAGAGCTGTGAAAGGAATTTTTTATTTTTGAATGATGAAAAGACGTTTTAATTCAAAAAACTATTGCGTTAGTAGGAGTTTTTGATCGCTTTTTATTCCATTTTATGTGCTGTGGGATGAACAAAAATCTAATTCTGTGATTGTTTTTTTTTTTTTTTTTACGGCGTTCACCGTATGGGTTAATTAGTATGACAGATTTATATGGCAGGTCGTTACGCACACGGTGATACCAAATATGGGTTCTTTATTTATTTTTTATCTTTTTTGGGGCGATTGGCGTTTGTAATGGGGAATAGGGCGATGTACGGGTTTCAATTTTATTTTCTGTTTTTGTGTTTTACTTATTTTCACTTTTTTTTAACCTTTTTTTACTTTTTTACACTTTTTTACTTTTCACCATAGGGGATTTCTAACAGCAATCATCAGATTGCTGTTAGAAGGCAGGCCACTACACAGTATTTACTACTGTGTACTGGTTGCCATGACAACTGTCAGATGACCTCGGGAACGTCACAGATGACCTCGGGAAGTGCTGTTCACTTCCCGAGGGCATCAGACAGGAGATCGGTGCCGCACTGTAGTGCGGCAGCCGCCGGAGCAGGCAGAAGGAGCTCACTCTCCTGCCTGCCGCTTCATTACCGCAACCATGACAGGTTGCGGTAAATGAAGCGTTAAACACCCGCGGCCGGGAGCTCACCCCGGCCGCGGGGGGATATGGCCAGCGGAATATACCGTTGGTCCCATGTGGCGAATCGTGCACGGCTCGCCCGCGCGATTGCCAGAACGTATGCATACGTCCAGGTGCGTTAACCCCCAAACCACCTGGACGTATGCATACGTCTAAGGTCGTTAAGGGGTTAAACATAATGGGGACAATTCCCTGTTGAAAGTACTAATTATTGACTTCATATCGGAATACACCCCAAACAGATTTGAAGCTCTCACTAAAGAAACATTTATTGGATATATTGTTTCTAATTCCTTATTCCGTTTGGCCTGAATGAAATGATGGAATTGGTCCAATAACATGTCGATATCCAGTAGAACAGCTTATTATTAGACTTCTATTGGTCGTTCAAATTAATTATTAATCCATGTGTATAATGAATAATAATTCCATTGAAGACCTGATTATAATGCATCTGCTATTACCTAATACAGTAATGAACGTTTTATTCTTCATCTCTATTTTTAAAAATATTTAAATATTTAACAATTATTTATTCTATCAGCCAATTGTTTTTATACTTACCTATTTAGCCAGTATCAGCTGTGCCCAATTGCGGGCCTTGCACATTTCTAGCTGTATATGCAATACGTGAAGAATCACTTAATAATTCCCTACGCAGCATGCATATTTGTAGTTTTCTATGATGGAACTTTAGTCCCTATAGATCTTTTAATCCTTTATCTATGGCTTTTTAACACCATGAAGCAATACGAATAAAATTTTCTTTTACGCCTATGCTATTACTTATACTATTATCATTATCTGCTAACTGGTTTGGTCCCTTCATTTTCATTAATGCTTATTAATTATCATTTATCTCATCACTTATATATTTTTTATTTATTATATATTTGCACAGACCATTTTTATAT
Organism: Phyllomedusa bahiana; assembly: GCA_025379985.1. Lineage (NCBI taxonomy): Eukaryota > Metazoa > Chordata > Amphibia > Anura > Hylidae > Phyllomedusa > Phyllomedusa bahiana. The sequence continues at coordinate 34,694 of JAODAL010003826.1, read as the reverse complement.
TAGAATTTTTTATTACCAATTCATTTATTTATTGAATAACACTGAGGAACAAAAAAAAGTTGGGTGCTTAGAAATTTTTACCTTATTTTGTGTATTTGAGTGCTACGGAGTCTGAAAATACCATCCATCTTGTTCTAGCAGCTGTAGTTTATTGGATGTTGATTACATGATTCTACATTGTTCTTGAGATTAATTTCTTTATAAATATCTAGTGCAGGTGAATATAATTTAAATTGCTCCTGCACATTTATGTTTTTTTTGCATGTCCTCTTTAAATGTTTAAAAATGATTGTCTTTTCTGTTTTACATGAATTTGAAACATTTCTATACTTGGTAAGGTGGCAATGTCGGATCTCCAAAACCAGAGCTAGTAGAGGAAAATGGATGCCATTTTCACAGTGTCCCAAACAAACGCAAAAATGGTTTCAACTTCTAAGGCATACAAAATGAGTGTTCTCCAGTGTAATCGATTTTTTCATGATTATTTTCATATGACATTACGGCTCCTCTATTATTACAGTCTAATTATTTATAATAATTAATATATATATAGTGAATGTTTAGTGAATTTAAGTTTTTTATATTTTAACTGTGTAATTCGCAGTACGGCGTGAATTACGGGCTGAATTACGTCCCAAAATAAGCTGTGTGAACATAGCCTTAAGGTTTAAACCCCCTCAATTGTTGACCAATATTATTAGGCATTGGGAACCTCACACAGAATCTGGCACTATACTTGGATGATATCTTGTGCCCTTAATTACCTCATTGTTCTCACAAATCAGAGATACAGCAGACCTTCTGAACAGGTTGGAAAGGATGATGATAGCATTGATGTAGAAGCTTTGTATATCTCTATTCCCCATGAAATAGGTGTCAATGCTCGCCAGTCTTTGATGGTAAATTGAAGTACTCATTTGCGGGCCCAAAATAAATTTGTCATACATCTTCTCCTGTATTTTTTGTTTAATGCCTGATTCTTCCACCAGCAGAGGGGCACAGCAATGGGCAACCCGTGAAACCCCACTTATGCCAACCTGCTCCTGAACTATATAGAGATTTACGGGAATATTTGATTCAGTGGTTAAGTACACACAACCTATTTGGGCGTTTGCCACTTCAGACTTCAATTGAGAGGTTCCTCATCATTCCTCCTTAGTATCCATTGTAGAAAACATAGGCAAAAAGTCTATAGTATATAACAAATTGCTTATTTACTTAACCTGAAAACATACAACACCACTACAATGGCTATTTCATAATACAGTGGTACCTTCTTTCTGCCTAAGGAAGAAGGGAAACCTTTGAAATATAGCAGCAGTGTGTGTTCCGTACACTGATCAGCATGGATGTGCCGACGGCTCCTCCAGTAATTGGGCTTTATAAATGCTAAAATAAGGACATTTTTCTATGGATAACTTGGAAAATTGAGGATTTTACAAGAAAAATGAAAAGGTACCACTGTATTATGAAATAGCTGTTGTAATGGTGTTGTATGTATGTAAGTAAATAAGCAATTTGTTGTATACTAAAGACTTTTGCCTATGTTTTCTATGATGTACAGGAATATATTGCCTTTTGGAAATGGAAGGTTTTTATGACCTGCAAAGCCTGACAGCTCATCATAGCTTATCTATGCAACCACTTGCAGTGATATGTATATTATATTAGCCACAAATGACCCTAGAGTGGCAAATTTTAAGTGCATTCTCAATTTACAATACTTATTACAGTTTTTTCTGAGTTTCATTGTGGGCCACTGCTCTTTCATTGTATTGCATGTTGTTTGAACCACATCTAAGTTACTTTTAGGTCATTTTTTTTTGTCTACCTGATAAAACCAAAATGTTAAGGGGGAAACCTGTTGGAGGTCTTTTTGTGGACAATAACTGTTGGACAGCTATTCCTTTTTCTGCTCTGATAATAGTATATATGTCTTACTAGTCCAGCTTACCTATGGCCTTGTGTGGTTATTTATGCTGTAGTGTCGTTTGCCAGTCTTTTTGTTCCTGTACTTTTTTTTCTCCTTATTTTGTATTTGTTATCTATTCCCTGTGGACATTCTATCTTGCCACTTATTATGGGGGAGATTGTATGATTTCTGCAAGATAAAGTTATCAGGGTGGTTAACCTGCAATGTTTATAGTTAGGGATTATTCTTGTACACTCTTTTTTGGAGAAATTAGTGTAAGTAACCATTTACTGCCGCAGCCAGTTTTAACCTCTCTGACAGAGCCCCATTTTTGAAATCTGACATATATAATTTTATGTGAGAATAAGTTTTTGATACTTTTACCTATCCATGTGATTCAGAGACTGTTTACTCGTGACATATTGGGCGACATGTATGATCGGGAGTTGTGCCTGTTCTCTGGCGAAAACTGCACCTCACCGATCCGAATCCCCTGTCGGACGCAGTGATGCGGTGTTAGCACAACCTTCGCCACTTTCGGATGCGCCTAACATGAAGGGGCGTGCAATAGGCGCGGTGTGGGCTTTCTGGGGCGGGACGCACCACATTCGAATACTCCGAGGCATGCATGATCGCGGGTCGGCAAAGTGCGGCGCGTTGCAGCGCTCGACAGCTCCGACAGGCAGACCTAGTTGAAGGTGGTCTAAATGAGCCGGAGGAGGCGAAGTGAAGCGAGAACGTAATGGAATGGTGCAAAATGTGCTCTAGGTCGACTGTTACAACAGTACACTAATAAAAAAGAGTTGTCTAGAAAAATTTTCGATTAATAAAGATAAATATCAAAGATGTCTAAAAACGATTAAATGTATTGAAAAAGTTGATCATTTAAAATTAGAGGAAAAATATATAAGATCGCAAAAGAAATAAATCTCAGCTCTCAGCTCTGAGACATGGAGTATGATTCCAAAAATCGTTTTTATTAGGTGTAAAACATTATCTGAAAAAGAGCTAAAACCTTCTAAAAACATACTTCAATCAAATCACTAACAACGCGTTAGTCGCCGTCACCGGCGCTACATCAGGAATTGCGATATAGAAAATTGCCGGGAAATACAGTAATTCAAATTCTGTAAGCTCTTCTCATTGGTCGGCAAAAACCAGCCAATCAGAATAGGCGCAGCAGTGACCCATTATAACCTATGGAGAAGTATTGACCAATCAAATGAAAAGGCGGGACATTTCAAAATACAGTAAAAAAGGCAGAAAAGAGCTGATTTGTTGAACTAGCGGGGGCTTGGCTATCCCGGCCAATCAGAGTGCAAGCTACTTTGTTCCAATGTAGTCTTTGGAGAGATCGGGGCAATAAAATCTCGGCTCTCAGCTCCGTGCGGCATGGAGTAGGATTAAAAAAAATCGTTTTTATTAGGTGTAAAATATTATCTGAAAAAGAGCTCAAACCTTCTAAAAACATACATCAATCAAATCACTAACAAGTTCATTTTTATTTCTTTATTTTCATTAGCCAATGATCAATAATATGGGTGTAACGAAAATAAAGAAATAAAAATGAATTCAATGAATTCATATTTATTTGTTTATTTTCGTTACCCCCATATTATTGTTCATTTTATATAGATATCGGTACAACTTCGTGAGTCTTATCATTTGAGTTCTGGCATGTACAGTTTTATTATAGATTGCATTAGAAAAACCATAAGAGCGTCGCTCACTCTCCCATTGGCCCAAATAATCGCGCCTCTTTTAACTTAGCCAATCACAAACAGTGCTCTGCATTTCTTTTCCCCATAGAACTCTATGAGATAAGTAGCTCACCCGCTGTTTGGCTAAGCAGGACGAGCCCCTCTTACCCCGAACCAATCACAGTACTAGAATATTTCCCATAGACAGTAATAACTTTTATGGCGCCCTTCTATCGCGCCCTTCTTCCTCAATTCAAAATAGACGCACTACATATGATTGGTGGAGTCATATCTGCCGCTTGGTCTCAGCCAATCAGCTCTTTTCTGCCTTTTTTACTGTATTTTGAACTGTCCCGCCTTTTCATTTGATTGGTCAACACTATTCCATAGTTTATAATGGGTCACTGTCGCTCCTATTCTGATTGGCTGGTTTATGACGACCAATGAGAAGCGCTTACAGAATTTGAATTACTGTATTTCCCGGCAATTTTCTATATCTTAATTCCTGATGTAGCGCCGGTGATGGCGACAAACGCGTTGTTAGGGATTTGAGTGATGTATGTTTTCAGAAGATTTTAGCTCTTTTACAGAGAATGTTTTACACTTAATAAAAACGATTTATTTACTAATACTCCATGCCGCACGGAGCTGAGATTTCAGTGCCCCCCATCTCTCCATAGACTACAATGGGACAAAGTAGCTTGTACTCTGATTGGCCGGGATAGCCAAGCCCCCGCTAGTTCAACCAATCAGCTCTTTTCTGCCTTTTTTACTGTATTTTGAACTGTCCCGCCTTTTCATGTGATTGGTCAATACTTCTCCATAGGTTATAATGGTTCACTGTCGCTCCTATTCTGATTGTCTGGTTTATGCCGACCAATGAGAAGCGCTTATAGAATTTGAATTACTGTATTTCCCGGCAATTTTCTATATCGCAATTGCTGATGTTGCGCCGTTCTTGATTTTTTGTTAGTCATTTTATTTAGATATTTTTTTTAGAAAGTTTGAGCTCTTTTTCAGATAATGTTTTAAACCTAATAAAAACGATTTTTTGGATTCATACTTCATGCCTCACGGAGCTGAGAGCTGATATTTATTTCTTTAGCGATCTTATATATTTTCCCTTTAATTTTAAATGATCCACTTTTTCAATACATTTGATCGCTTTTAGACAGCTTTGATTTTTCTCTTTATTCATTCATTTGAAAGACAACTCTTTTTGCTATTCACTAACATGTTTAATGATTTCTCTCCGTTTTCCAGCTTGTCTCAAATCGGAATACATGTTAAGCGCAGTCCTTCTGCGCCTAAGTCCCGCACTGCGCCTCATACACTGGCGAGGCGCGGTGGCACATGTATGAGCGCACCTTGGGCGCAGACATACATGACGCACAGCTTTCACGTTTGAGCGCTCGAAAACGAGTGCTCTGATGCGCCGAGATTCATAAATGTCGACCATTGTGTTTTAAGTTAGTAAGAAAGTTTGGTCCAGAAAATCTTAGTATATTTGTGAAAAATATCGTGAAAAACATTGAGTGTAAGACAATTTTTCCACACAAAATAGTTCATAGGTAGCATCTACCATACATCTACTGTAGACATTAGGGGATTTAGAATTTTATTGGTAAGAAAATTCACCCCTTAAAGTATTCAAACAGCATTTAGGAAGTTTATTAACCCATTAGGTGTTTAACAGAAATTAAAGCAAAGTGAAGGTGAAATTTCAATATTTCACTTTTTTTTTTTTTTGCAGATTTTCAATTTTTATCCATTATTCACTGGAACACAATAGATGTGACCAGGGAAATACAACTTGATATCGATTTCCCCAATTCTGACAATTTATAGATATCCCATATGGGGTCCTGGTGCACTACTTGACTCACCCACAAGCCTTAGAATAGGAGGAGCACCTACTGGACTTTGGGGGCCCATTTTCATTACGATTTTCTTTAGGCACTATTACAGGTTTGCAGACACAGGGCTAAAACGTAATGAACACCCCTAAAACGACCCCATACTGGAAACTACACCCCTTAAGGGATATATCCAGTGGTGTATTGAGTATATTGACCACACAGATGTTTCACAAATTTTTTTAGAGTTAGGCTGTGAAAATTAAAGAACAAAAATTTCCAACAATCTGCAATTTTACCTGAAAATATTTCATTTTTACAAGGAATCCTGGAAAAAAATACCCATAAATTTGTTACACAATTTCTTCTAAGTTCAGCAATACCCTATATGTGGGTGTAAACTGCTGTTTATACAAGGGCATACAAGGAAGGGAGACCTATTAGGCTTTTGGAACACAGATTTTGGTGGGTGCCACGTTGCATTTGCAAAGCCCCCAAATTACCAGAACAGGTGAAACTCCCAGAAGTCATCCCATTTTGGGTTCAACACCCATCATGGATCTCATTTAGGTGTGTATTGTGGAATTTGGGCGCACAGGTGTTCCATAGTTTTTTTTTAGCATTGGACCATGAAAAAGGTGTGAAAATACACAGTTCCGCCATGTTTTTTGGGCTTCATTTTTACAGCGTTCGCCATGAGGTATAAATGACAGGATAACTTTACTACGTGGGTCAGTACAATTACAATAATATACATTTTATATAGGTTTTTTACGTTTTATTCATTTTACACAATAGAAATGCATTTATAAAAACACACTTTTTTTATAATCATCATAGTCTGATAACCATAATTTTATTTTCCTGTGTATGGAGCTGATTAAGGGCTTGTTTTTTGTGGGATGGGTTGATGGTTTTATTGGTATCTTTAAAGTGTTCATATGATGCTTTGATCACTTTTTATCAAGGTTTTTGGGTGAACAAAATACAGCATTCCTAATAGTCAGGTAGTGCCCCCTAATAGCAAGGTAGTGACCCCCTAATAGCCAGGTAGTGACCCCTAATAGCCAGGTAATATGCCTCCTGCAGTTAATGATAATAAAATAAATAAAAAGTACCCACCTCACCATGATACCATGGTCCCTGCGTTCGGGTCCGAGAGCTGTTGAGCATTGTAAGCGGCCTGACGTGATCAGGCCACTTACGCCGTCACGGAGCTCCCAGGGATCTCCTCGGTAGCAGAGCTGCCGGCTGAGGAGATCGAGTGTTGCAGGGGGCGCGGTTAAAGCTGTGCACCCCCACCCCCCCCGCGATGCTGATACATACAGAGGAGGAGGCAGGAGGGAAACGATCCGTCCTGCCTCCTCCCTGTACCAGCGCCATGTCGCCAACAGACGTCTGAGACCGATCGCCGGGAGAGCGAACCCTCGGCGCCCCGGCGATCGCTCGACTTGCCCGCCCCTAGCAACGGCCCTGCAGCTATAATACACAGCTGGTTCCTTGCTGCGATTGTGCGATCTCCACTAATGAGCTAGCACGATCCTCATGATGTACCCCTACATCATTTTTTTGGGAACCCCTTCCCTACCATGATGTATGGGTATGTCAAATGTCGGTAAGGGATTTATGGGGTGTATAAGTATTTAAATGGCTTAATAAAGTTAAGTTTTATCCATTATGTTCAATGAAGCAGAAAACGTGACTCATCGGAGAAGACAATGTTGCTCATCAGTAAAGCCTTTTCTGCTGATGCAACTTCAATAGCAGAAGTGCAGTGATCATGTGGGAGCCCCCTAGGTCATTTTGGTCATGACCTGCACTTGCGCACCTTGCATAGTTGACGTTCGCCTCTAACATCAATTTCGCCTTGTAGTTTCCACATCTCTTATTCACAATGATGCAATTTTTCCACTCACAATATACTTTCACCACAGCAGCATGTGCATAGTTCACAAACTGTGAAATACGCACAGCTCTGTCTGCCTGACAGATGTAGTCAGGCAGCCCTGGGTCAGGGCAGACAGCATAGGTTCATGAAATGAAGCAGAGGTCAGGAGCAGAGAGACTAGACGACAAAAGAAAAGCCGGGGTCAGTAATGAAGGAAGCAGGCATACAGTACAACACCTTATCGGGAACCAGGACAAGAAGCTACTGGAAATCAAAGTTCAGCCAAGGTGGGTAGGGAATAGCTGTCTAATAAACCCACTGGCAGCAGGGGATAGGCTGGGGAACCCAGACACTGTTTGACACCCTGAGGTTAAATAACTGCAGAGTGTAGCTGTGGCTCCTTATAGTTAGGTGGAACTATAGAAACCAGCAGCAAGAAACTAGCAGAAGGAATAGCCGAATAGTGAAAGCAGTAAGTGCCTGCTGACCATGCAAGTTATCGACATGACAGTACCCCCACCCCTTCTTATGCCTCCTCTTTTTTTAGACCAACCTGGCGGAAGAATCTCTCTAAAATAGTGGTGCCGCAGATGTTATCTACAGGCTCCCAAGACCTCTCCTCAGAACCAAAACCCTTCCAATCCACTAAATAGAAGGTCTTCCCCTGAATCTTCTTAGAGTCCAGGATGTTGTTGACCTCAAATACATCTGATGAGCTGAAGTAGGAGCAGGAGTCTTGGACTTTGAGAACCGGTTTATGACCACCAGTTTCAAGAGGAAGATGTGAAAGAAGTTTGGAACTTGTATGTTGGCCAGAAGCTGAAACATGTAGGTCACTAGATTCATTTGTTTGAGTATCTTGAAGGGCCCAAGGAAATGAAGTGCAAACTTGTCCAAAGATACCTTCAAATAAGTTTTCCTGGAGGACAACCAGACTCTATCTTCAGGACGATAATGAGGAGGAGACCTTATCTTCTTGCCCGCATGACTCTTCATGCGGGACATGGCTTTGAGGAGGGAAGTCCAAGTCTGTTGCTGAATCTGGAGGAACTCACCTTGAAGGAGTTTTACCATGAAGTAAAATTGATTTGGGAAGCTTGCAAATTAAATACGATACATTATTATTAAACATTTTGTACCATTTTTGTTTTAGCTGCTACCTTAGTGATCCATAGTGTACAGCTTGTCTCCAGGGGATACAACCAGTGACAAGAGCTCTTCAGTCCTGGCTGCACATGCTCAGACATCAGCTACTATCAGTTTCTTCTCTGCTGACCAGTGTTTAACCCTAGGTGCTGTCATTCTACTCCTATCCTCTGTACTCATTAGTAATTAGTCAAACAGTGAAAATAAATTAAAAGAAAAAAGAAACCTCAATCAGGTAAGTGCATTGAGAAGAAAAAAATAGCCACATGCTTCGTTACTGCGAGGATTTGAACCTAGAACCCCAATGCTCAAAGGCAGAAGTGTTAACCACTCAGCTACATTGTAGGTACTCGTAGCTATTTACATAGCCAAACCTCTGCTTGACTTAAAAGGGTTTTGTCACTTTGAAGATTTACTTTCAACATAAATGAAGACATTTTATAAATACATTGGTCAATAGATTTTACTTTAGTCATGAGATAGAGAAATTTTAGCATCTCTCTGAGTGCACACAGGTTTCTATGGTGATCTGCATACCAAACCGACATCTATTATCTGATTAGCTAACAGCAGGGAGTGATGTCACCCCCATGGACAAACTGACTGGACTGAACTTTGAGTGAACTAATTAGATTTAACAAGATTAGCTGCAGTAAACAAAAGATACATGTGCTGTGAGGATTGAAAGGCATTCCATTATCTGTAAACTTGTAATAGGTAACAATATCCTGCTCAGTCAGCTTGAAGTTCATATAAGTGTTAGTGAAACCCCTTCAGGTGATCACAGTGTGGGGAAAAGCATGGTGATGTCAAATCTGTTGGATCACATTATATGCAGTACAAATAAATCATACAGGACCCCTTTTTAACACACTGTTAGCTGAAGTAGAACAAACCAGGCATGAAAGGCCTTAATGGTAAAACCCCTTTAAGAGAAATTGGCTGCTCTTACTCCAGAAGACTAAGTCATGGAAGAGGGCACTTGAAAATTCTGTGAGTATACTATTAAGAATGGAGATGCTCCTGAAGATTCTCCAATGTGATTTTTATAAGAGAACACCTCACAGGGACGTTCTTCAAGATTTAATTGACCTGCTCCACCTCTCCATTGGTCTGTGGATGATATGTGGAGGAAAAATCCAGTGCACACTGTGAACAGCTTTTGTGAAGGCTTCTTTTAACTACTGAAAGGCTGACACAGCCAACTTTGTCCAGAACTTGGCGTTAGCCCCCTTCTTTGTTAAATTTGGAGATGAGTGTCATGAGAGAGAAGTGTAGAATAAATTGCTTGTAGTAGTTAAGGAAACCAATAAACCATTGGATGGCATAAAGGCCTTGAGGGTGAGGCCAGGAGAGAACTGCAGAGATCTATTCAGGGTCCATTCCTAGGCCCTGGCTAGAGACAATGTAACCAAGGAAGGACTGGACCTGACAAATGTTTCTTCTGTGGGTAGGCAGATCAGGAGAGAATATCAGGATATCATCCAAATACATAACCACGGAGATATAGAGAAGATTTCAGAAGATGTCGTTGGCAAATTCCTGAAACACAGCGGGTACGTTTTCAAAGACCAAAGGGCATGACAATGTACTCATAATGAGCATCAGTGATGTTGAAGGCTGTCTACCACTTCTCCCTCTTTGTGGATCTGGACAAAGTTGTAAGCTCCTCTTAAATCCAACTTAGTCAAAATTCTTGCCCACAAATTTTGTCAAATGGTTCAGGGGGTACTTATTCTTTATGGCAATCTTATTAGGTCTCCAATACTCAATACAGGATCATAAGGATCCATCAGTCTTCCCCACAAGCCTGCTCCGGCAGGAGACAAGGACTTCTGGATGAACCTTTTGGCTCCTTGAACTGCTCCAACATGGCATGAGTCTCTGGCAGCAACAGGGGATACACCCAATCCTGAGGTAGAGAGGTGCCAGACTGAAGCTCAATAGGACATTTGTAAGGCCTATGTGGAGGCAATACCTCAGCTTTTTTCTCACAGAAGACTTCTTCTTAGGCATGATAATGAGGAATCCAAATAGACAAACCAGTCCCCAGCTCACCTGATGAAATTATTCAAAAGTCCAGCGTGTAGGTGCAGAGTTCAGGCGGAGGGGCGACAGCTAAGGAAGAGCAGATAGTGAAAAATCGTTACACACCTGCACATTGGACTTGAATTCACTAGGTCCCAATCTGTCAGCAGTGTCTATAGCCTGAGCTTACTATTACAATGGCGGGTGAGGACCTACTGTGCCGCTGGCTGTGCTAACCGTGGAGAGGCAGGGCTAAGTGACTATCTGGTCTCCGCATAGCTATGTGGAACCAGAGCAACCAGCAGCAAGATGTTTTCTGCAAGGAGAGATCAGCAAGCTATTTATAAGGTCTGGCAGAAGTAACAGCCGACTATACAGTCACCGAGTGGCAGCCAGTCTATCGTATACCTTATATACCCATAAAGTTCACTCTGTAGAACAAGTGGAACAAAAGTGCACTCCTGAGTAGCAGAGCAGACAGAATCGTGAAATACTAAAACTGCTCACTTGAAGAAGTTGTACATAAATGGTACCTTATGGACCTGTATAGGTTCCAATATGCAAGTACCAGCAGCCGATCCAATTTAAAACCACGAGGAGATTCCAAAGCCCAAACTACACGGTAGAAAACGTATCCAGCAATCCAAGACAACAGGATTAGCGCTAGTGGATTATATTGAATGACACTGGGTAACATTGCCTCTATAAATGTGTAATTTTATTGTAAAAAGCTAAAACATAGACAACGCGTTTCGCAAACGCCAAGTTTGCTTCATCAGGTCACAGAGAGCGGGTGAAACTACTGAAGTTTAAAAAGCCCGGGATCTCAGAACGAGGCTGGAGGATCGTGAAACATTAAATATATAAAATGATATATATATTTTATATATTAGAGAAGGACTTGTTACTAATTTTATATACTTAATGTTCACGATCCTCCAGCCTCATTCTGAGATCCCGGGCTTTTTAAACTTCAGCAGTTTCACCCGCTCTCTGTGACCTGATGAAGCAAGCTTGGCGTTTGCGAAACGCGTTGTCGATGTTTTAGTTTTTTACAACAATATGACACATTTATAGAGGTAATGTTACCCAATGTCATTTAATATAGTCCACTAGCGCTAATCCTGTTTTCTTCGAGTGCTGGATACATAAAGTCAACTCAAGGCACATGACTTCCTTTATGAGCTATGTGCTGCCAACATTGAAAGTAGAAAGTGTGATAATGATGTGACTCATCTGTGTAGATGAACTTTAGCCTTGGTACTAGTGGTATGTGGTATTTCATGCTTGATATTTACCTACAAAAATTGAACATTAGCCAGCTCACCACTCCATAGCTTCAGGGCTGCATGGTAACACTCGGGTAGTGGTCCAGCAACTTCCGATAATATAAGAAACTTTTTTTTTAATTTGAAAAAATGCACATAAGTAAAAACATGGTATTACTGTATATACATGGTAAAGGAATGCTGACGTATTTTGAGCTCAGAGGGTCTTTGTCATAAAAGTAAACGTTGTTTGCACAGCTCACCAAGTCTTTTGTAAGTAATCAATTAACTCCTGGTCCAAACAAGGTGCATGGACTCAGCCCAAGGACAAGTGCATATGCAGATATTCCAAAAGCAAATGTAAGTGTAGTACAGCATGCCTGAAGGCAGAAAAAATTAAAAAAAAAAAAGTATTCTATATCAATTAAATATGGTTTGTTAGGCTCAGAAATAATCCTACACATTTTGGACATCAGTCCTTATTCGTGTCATGAAAAAAGGGTAAAACATTTAAAAACCTCTAGAGTCAATGAGGGAATTCAATAGAACACAGACAAACGCAAGCAAGAAAACAACCTATGGGAATGTGTGTAAGATATAATCAAAGAGTAGATGGTGTTACGAAAACCAGGTTTACATATAGCAGATAAATATAGCATGGAGCTGTATTACAGCCTCTACGATGCAAACCATTGCGAAAATGTACCATTAATGTTCGCTAATAAAGATGCAAAGCAGAACATATGAAAACAGCAGATATAGTGGACGGAAACCTACTGGAAGACATCACATATGAAACTGCTCAACCGCATAAACCATCTATATTAATTGTACAGCCTACAGAGAAAATCAATGACTGCAAAATGTAAAATAGTAAATAAAAGTTTGACATAGGCACAAAAATACCCGGATGTATAGAATTCACGATGTAGCCCGGAAAGAACAATGCACACAATGTACATTGCACAATAGGATAAAATGGATATTATACATGATTTATGTATTCATGATTTATGATAAATTGTAGCATAGCAAACAATATATACAAATAACAGGTAAACATAGTTTTCAATCATTGATGTGAACAGAATGAGTATAAACCACACACTACGACATAGAAACACACAATGTAACTATATTGGTCCTAATACCTGTACATAGACAGCTGCATATAATTCACATACTATCAAAGTAAAAAAAAAGGGAAGTATCCAGACAAAATCATACTGTTTTGTCATGTATGTATAAAAACGTCTTGTTTGCGACACAATGATTGTCATTAGTCTTTCTTGTTATTGGAATAGACTGTAACAATAAAGGTAATGAATAGAGACATAATTGTAACTACTCTTACTTATATTTACTGACGATTATGTCAATAGGTAGAAACATTGGGTGACATAAGTATATTTTGGCTCCCAGACGACAATTTTATTGCGCCTGAATTTATGAACTTGTCCTACTGCGGGTCATAGATCTATAGCATTCTAGCTCCAAAACGACAATTCAGGCTCAGGTAAACCACTTTTAAATTGGTCTACCTGTTCCAGCAATAATGCCCGCAGTTTTGCCGTCCTCCAGTCATAAATGTGTAGAATCATACGATTGTGGTGCAACGCGCCTCCAGTACGGTGCCACATTTTAGGCGCATTAAAAAGTGTGCCTAATTCTGGAGTGCGCCTGATTATAAATCTAGAGAACAGGGCTGGGGCAGTTTTTGGGCTAAAAGGACCTAAGAATACTGGCGCAGCCCCATTCATGCATGTCGCCCATTATCTGTGTTCACATTGCAGTTTGCAATGTTGGATAACCTATTGAGATTAGGCTTTGTTTATAAGCACAATCCAACATCAGCAGCACACTACTTGCACTAAAAAACAATCAAAAACAACATGGGAATTATTGGAAAAGTATTTCTGCTACTTAGAATACATGAAAAAAATTTGAGGTTCTTAGTGTAAATTTCTGAGCAAAACTGTAAAATCTCACTTGCCAACGGGAAGGCGACCCCAATACAGGTGGGAACCTACGGTATATGTTACCTCTCTTGGTGCCTGTACAGATCAGGGAGAGTAGATTCGAGCTACAAGCTACTCTGCATTGATTTTAAAAACCTGTGCAGGTGGGCGGAGTGCAAAAGCCAAAGCTGGGACTGCCACTCCCCCATACAAACATCCCTATGTTCTATTTGATTCTTTTTAGTGCTACGGTAGTAGTGTGCTGCTGATATTGGATTGTGTTTGTGTTTTACTGCCATGTGTGATGTGAGTATCATGTCATGTGTAGTATTGTATCGCCAATGTATGTGTGAAATATGCACTTCCTGATGTGTGTGTCAAGTGTTTAATGCATTACTGGAATCATTGTGTTCAATGTGTTTGGTGTGTAAGTGATGTATGGGGATATAGATGGTGTATGCGGGATGTGTGCTGTATGGTAATGGTGTATGTGGGTGTACACTCACCGGCCACTTTATTAGGTACACCATGCTAGTAACGGGTTGGACCCCCTTTTGTCTTCAGAACTGCCTCAATTCTTCGTGGCATAGATTCCACAAGGTGTTGCAACGATGCTCAATTGGTACCAAGGGGCCCAAAGAGTGCCAAGAAAATATTCCCCCACCACCACCAGCCTGAACCGTTGATACAAGGCAGGATGGATCCATGCTTTCATGTTGTTGACGCCAAATTCTGACCCTACCATCCGAATGTCGCAGCAGAAATCAAGACTCATCAGACCAGGCAACGTTTTTCCAATCTTCTACTGTCCAATTTCGATGAGCTTGGGCAAATTGGAGCCTCAGTTTCCTGTTCTTAGCTGAAAGGAGTGGCACCCGGTGTGGTCTTCTGCTGCTGTAGCCCATCTGCCTCAAAGTTCGCCGTACTGTGCGTTCAGAGATGCTCTTCTGCCTACCTTGGTTGTAACGGGTGGCTATTTGAGTCACTGTTGCCTTTCTATCAGCTCGAACCAGTCTGCCCATTCTCCTTTGACCTCTGGCATCAACAGGCATTTCCGCCCACAGGACTGCCGCTCACTGGATGTTTTTTCTTTTTCGGACCATTCTCTGTAAACCCTAGAGATGGTTGTGCGTGAAAATCCCAGGAGATCAGCAGTTTCTGAAATACTCAGACCAGCCCTTCTGGCACCAACAACCATGCCATGTTCAAAGGCACTCAAATCACCTTTCTTCCCCATACTGATGCTCGGTTTGAACTGCAGGAGATTGTCTTGACCATGTCTACATGCCTAAATGCACTGAGTTGCCGCCATGTGATTGGCTTAACGAGCAGTTGGACAGGTGTACCTAATAAAGTGGCCGGTGAGTGTATATGGTCTGAGAATGGCAGGGCTGCCATCAAGAATTTCAGAGCCCCATGCTGTCAAAGTGTCTGGGCCCCTTTCCCCCGGAAAAAAATAAAATCTTGTGGTGACTGGGGAAAAAAACACAACTGTACCATTTTTTTTAAAGTTGATTATGTGGTATTAGGATATGTTCACACATCGTATTTGGGGTGCGTAATTCAGTACGTAATTGCGCTGCAATACGAAATATGGCCCGCTATGATTACCTGCCGTTTACTCGAGGGGGGGGAAAGAATTGACATGTCACTTCTTTCTGGCGGAGAGAGTTAGGGTCAATGGGAGGCAACACAGAGTTTTTTTGAAGTACGTGAACATACTCTTAGTAACAGGTTAAACTTTATTCTGTTGCTCAGTACTATTCTACTGATGTTTTATGTATATATATATAGCAGTCCCCAACTTACACCATTCTGACTTACATCTGTCCCCTATTTACAAACACAGACTTATGGGGCATGCTGGCACTTGTAGTTCCAGGTTCCACAGCAGGAAGTAGCTGTGGAATGACAAGTTCCAGCATGCCAGAGCAGCACCTGAGGTGAAAATAAGGTGAAAATCTTCTTAACAAGAGCATAGACAGCAAAACAAATGTAAAAACCCTTCCCTGCACTATCCAAAATGAAAAAAACCCATTTGTGCTGGAGTTACATTTAATATATATACACCTGTTCCGACTTACATATGAATTCAACTTAAAAACAAACCCACAGTCCCTATCCCGTTTGTAACACGGGGACTGTCTGTATATATACTGTGTAGTTTTTGTTATATTTTACTACTAATAATACATATTTTTTGTTGCATCATCTTTTTTTATTACAGCAATAACCTTTTTAGTTTTATGTCAGAAGGCCGTCACTGCTTTAGTGTAACCACTCGCAGCCCTCCCCAAACTAAACTATACAGAGTTCTGTGACACTGTGCCTGCTGACTAGCGCGCATTCCCAGCACATAATTATCCACTGTGCATGCGTGCTAGTGCATGCAGTAATAAAACGTCATCACTTACTGCCATACACATAACAAAAATAAACATATAAAACACAAATCTAAAAAACATTACATCAATAAAGTCTAAGTACATTGTAGCCCATAGTGAGAAAAAAAAACCCAGACAATTTCTTTCATAATGCATGATTTAGGGGTACATATGACTTTTTCCACTTAATTTCTGACCTAATTATAATATTTTTTATGGTGTTAATATATTTTTTCTATATTAATAAATTTTTACAATTTTTTTCAACCTCTCTTGGATATTTGTGCAAGTACAAATATCACTAGTACAATACACTACGGTACTTATGTACTGTAGTATATTGTACTTCTAGCAGTTTCCTAGTACACCCCGCCTCTGGTTACAGGTACAGTGGATACAGAAAGTTTTCAGACCCCTTTAAATTTTAAACTCTTTCTTTCTTTGCAGCCATTTGGTAAGACCCAAAAAGTCCATTTTTTTTTACTGATTAATATACACTCTGCACCCCATCTTGAAAGAAAAAAAACAGAAATGTAGACATTTTTGCAAGTTTATTAACCCCTTAAGGACCCTGGACGCATGAGTACGTCCCAGGGTCCATAAGGGGCTTTGCAGGGGGATCGCTCGCTAACACCCGGCCGTTACCGCGCGAACGGGCAGCGTAGCCCGCCCGCGCTGTTTAACCCGTCAGACACCACGGCAAAGATGGCCGCGGTGTCTGAATGAATGACGATCGGTGCCGCGCACCGATCGTCAGGGTCATCGGCACCATCGCAGCATAGCTGCAATGATCCGACCTTCGGACGGCAGTGGGGTGCCTTGGGAAGGCTCCTGTCAGTTCCATGTCCTGGTTTGCCCCACTTCCGTCCGCAGACAGGAAGTGGGGAAATCGCCCTCTTGTTACAGTCTAATGCATTGCCTATGCAATGCATTAGACTGTATAGACAATCGCGCCAGTTGTGGTCAAGCACCATAGGTGGCCTCAATGTTAAAGTAAAAAAAATAAATAAATAAAGTTTTACAGTACAAAAAAAAAAAAGTATTAAAAGTTCAAATCACCCCCCTTTCCCTATTTTACAAATAAAACCAATAAAATAATTAAAAAATTACACATATTTGGTATCGCCGCATCCGAAAAAGTCCAATCTATAAAAATATAACATCATTTATCCAGTGCACTGAACACCGAAAAAGAAAAAAAAAAATTCCAAACGCCAAAATTGCGTTTTTTTGGTCATTTTATGTCACTTAACAAATGGAATAAAAGTGATCAAAAAAGTTGCATGCATTCCAAACTGCTAGCAATAAAAAGTACAATTCAGCCCGCAAAAAATGCACCCTCACTGATGTCCGTAGGTGTTAGTACAAAAAAGTACGCAAATTTCAAAGATAGAAAAAGTTTGGAATTTTTTACGATACCAAAACATAACGGAAACACTACATGTTTGGTATTGCCGGATGCGTATCAACCTGTAGAATACAAATAACACATTGTATTGACCGAAGATTGAACGCCGTAAACGCAAAACCCCCGCAAACATGGCAAAAATACGTTTTTTTCACAATTTGTCCCACTTGGAATTTTTTTGCGGTTTCCCAGTATATTCTATAGTATAGTGAATAACACCATTAGAAAGTACATCTTGTCCCACAAAATAAAAGCCCTCATGTGTCTATGTAGGTGGAAAAATTAAAAAGTTATGGCTCTGGGAAGGCGAGGAGGGAAAAACGAACGTGTCAACAAAAAAAAAAACGCTGGGTCCTTAAGTGGTTAAACAAGAAAAACTGAAATATCACACCGTCTTAAGTATTCAGACCCTTTGCTCAGTATTGAGTAGAAGCCCCCTTTTGAACTAGTACAGCCATAAGTCTTCTTGGGAATGATGCAACAAGTTTTTCACACCTTGATTTGGGGATTCTCTACCATTCTTCCTTGCAGATCCTTTCCAGTTCCCTCAGGTTGGATGGTGAACATTGGTGGACAGCCATTTTCAAGTCTCTCCAGAGATGCTCAATTGGGTTTAGGTCTGGGCCAGTCAAGAATGGGCACAGAGTTGTTCTGAAGTCACTGCTTGGTTATTTTAGCTGTGTGCTTAGGGTCATTGTCTTGTTCGAAGATGAACCTTTGGCCCAGTCTTGGGTCCAGAGACCAGGATTAGTGATCGGGTCGATAGTCGATATCGGCAATTATCAAGACGATTTACGATAGTCGATAATAGATTAGCGCCGATGACCATTAAAGTCTATGGGAGAGGAACAACACCTTCATTCTTAGACCCAAACAGGGCTGGAGAAGCTGGAATTAACATCCACAACAGCAAACTGGATACGTGCTACATCTTAGGCAATACACTTAGGTTATAAAAGCCACAGAAAGAAAATCACACACCATTCACTATCCCTGTCTTGTACCACAGCATGACCCTTAAACCTGCATGACCCACAAATTAAAAAGTGCCAGAAGGCAGTATTATTTGAACCATCATTTTACTTGAACTGGACATTGAATATCCCTGTCCTGGAACGCAGCATGAGCCCCAAACCTGCATGACCCCCCAAATTAAAAAGTGCCGGAAAAAGGAGTCTTTCAACCACCATTTTAGTTGAACTATACATTGACTATACTTGTCCTGGGCCACAGCATGAGCCGCAAACCTGCATGACCCCCAGATTTAACAAGTGCCAGACCAGGCAGGGGTGTCCTCTCTCCCCGCTCCTGTATGCCCTGGTTATGGAGCGTTTGCTTCAAGCCATTCGTTCCAATACCTCCATCAAAGGGGTTGTGTGCGGTGGCTCGCAAATAAAGTGCTCAGCTTTCGCTGATGATTTGCTCTTGCACATTAGTGAGCCCTTGGTCTCTCTGCCATCACTTCTAAGAACCCTTGACACTTATGGAGATTTAGCAACCATAAGGTCAATGTGTCCAAGAGTATGGCCCTGAATCTTACACTACCCGATGGGGAGATGACTCGGCTGAAAGCGGATTACTCTTTTTCCTGGGCTACCACATCTATAAAATACTTAGGAGTGCACATCCCATCGGACCTCAAGCGTATATTTGACCTCAATTTTGCACCATTGTTAGCCTTAATCCAGGGAGACCTATCCAGGTGGGATAGAAAAGATTTCTCCTGGATAGGTCGCATAAATATCCTCAAAATGAATACCCTCCCACGTCTGCTTTACCTGTTCCAAATGGTTCCGATCGTACTCCCGAAAACATTCTTCCACTCACTGAATAAACTTGTCTCACATTTTGTATGGGCAAGAAGTTCCCTAGAGTTTCTAGAGCTACACTCATAGCCCCGCGATTGGAAGGGGGGTTATCCCTCCCAGATTTCCGGGGGTATTATTTGGCAGCAGTTGCAGTAAGGATATTGGACGGTTTTCACAATGTTTCCCATGGCTACCTCCTAAGTTACTGCCCAAGAAATTACTCACCCAGGTCCCATTTGTCTCACAAAATATTATCCTTACCTGCAGAGCCTACCCTTCCTCAATGCACATTTTCCAAACTGGGGGTCCACTTAAACCCATCTCAGGCAACCCAGGAGTACCAGACACCCTGAGACATGTAGGATTGGGACTAGGAGGCGACAGGGAATTTGCCCTGATGCTGGATGTATATGAGGGAACTACGCTTAGGTCATACCAGGACCTGGCGGTTATCTCCTCATGAAGAAAATTTGCTAGACTACATTATTATCAGCTGCACAGTGTTTGTTCAGCATATGAAACACCGTTGGCTCTGTGTAGGACTCTCTCGCTGTTTGAGCGTTGGTGCCTGCAAAAGACGCGCTCTACACATGCTCTTTCTAGGGCGTATAATTTGCTGGTCTGTAAGGGCGACAACCAAAGGTTTGCTTGCCAAGCAGCTTGGGAAAAAGACCTTCAGAGAGCCTTATCGGATGAGGAATGGGGAGAAGTGTTTGCTAGGCTCCGGGGGACCACTGTCTCGATAAAGACGCAAGAACTTAACTTTAAGATCTTGTCCCGTTGGCACAGGGTCCCAGTCCTATTACACGCCCTATACCCTACGGTTCCTAACGTCTGCTGGCGGTGCAATAATGGGGTGGGCAGCATGTTACACATTTGGTCGGAGTGCACATTGCTACAACCGTTTTGGTGTAAGGTGGTCGACATTATTCCCTTCGTTACAGGTGAAAGAGTGGACAATGACCCAGTCACCCTGCTATTTCTTTGCGTGAGAGGTTCATCCCGTTCGTTCAAAAACCGTCTCATTATTATCTTGTTGAACGCTGCCAAGGCAATTATCCCGCGACTCTGGCGATCATCGAGCTGTCCCTCAATAACTGAATGGTTTAGGGAAATACACAAGATCTGCAGATGGGAGGAGATACGATGCGATTCCATTGCATTAAATTTCTACAAGATATTGGATGACTGGCTGACCTTTTCCCAATCAGCTCAATATCGCTCTGCCCTGTGACCGACCCGGCTCGGTGGGAAGTGGCGGTTGAGTGTCGACATCGGCTGGCTCCCATTTCTCCCCTCCCTTTTCCTTTGTTATGTTGAAAAGAGTTTTTAACTTACATTTCTAATGTTATAGCTTTGTCGATAGTGCTAATGTTTGCTTAGACTCGGTAGAGGCTTGTTGAACACTACTCCGATTCATGGGGTGTACCCCATCAATCGCGGAAAGAATTCTATAGTTGTATTTCCATATGCTTCTTTCAGTATTAGCTGTAGAAGAGATAACTTGAGAGTTAATAATATGTGCTGTCTATAGCTTCTGACTATACATAAGGCATACTTTTCCAATTGAGTGTTTTACTGAATGATGTTCGGCTTGGGTTACAGTTTGCTTTACAGGTTCTCCTGTTTCCTTCCAGAACTACAGAAGAGCCACCTTTGTTAACTGCACTAAAGCTGACACTGTTAACATGTACATCTACTCTGTATATCTTTTGTATTGACCTTTACCACATGCATGTTCATGTCATCTCTGATGACTACGACAATAAAGCTTCTTTGAATGTGAAAAAAAAAAAAGTGCTGGAAAAAGGAGTCTTTGAACCACCACTTTAGTTTAACTGGACATTGACTATACCTGTCCTGGGCCACAGCATGAGCCCCAAACCTGCATGACCCACAGATTTAAAAAGTGCCGGAAAAAGGAATCTTTCAACCACCATTTTAGTTGAACTGGACATTAACTATATCTGTCCTGTACCGCAGTATGACCATTAAACCTGTCTGACCCACAGATTAAAAAGTGCTGGGAAAAGGAGTCAATGTATAGTCAATGTCAAGTTCAAGTAACATGGTGGTTCAAAGACTCCTTTTCCCAGCACTTTTTAATCTGTGGGTCAGACAGGTTTAATGGTCATACTGCGGTACAGGACAGATATAGTTAATGTCCAGTTCAACTAATATGGTGGTTGAAAGACTCCTTTTTCCGGCACTTTTTAAATCTGTGGGTCATGCAGGTTTGGGGCTCATGCTGTGGCCCAGGACAGGTATAGTCACTATACCTGTCCTGGGCCACAGCATGAGCCCCAAACCTGCATGACCCACAGATTAAAAAGTGCCGGAAAAAGGAGTCTTTCAACCACCATTTTAGTTGAACTGGACATAGACTATCCCTGTCCTGGGCCACAGCATGAGCCCCAAACCTGCATGACCCCCAGATTTAAAAAGTTCCGGAAAAAGGTGTCTTTCAACCACCATTTTAGTTGAACTGGTGTCATGATTGTGCCTGGCACGCCCCCTGCTTTTTTTTCTGGTCGCCGTCCACGGCCGGTACGACGTAAACCATGGTTTTTAACGTAATACTTTGTCTTCTTATTCACTAGTGTGAATGGGTCCTTCTTTCCCTGTAGGTAATTGATTCCTGGCCAACGCCCGTGGCCAGGAATCCTCCAGCACTCTTCAGTTAACCAGTGTGCCTCCTTGATTGACAGCCTTGTTTCCCTATCTAGCTTTGTGTTTCTTCCACCAATCACCTCTGTTCTGTGTCTGCTGCTCACCTATTTAAGAATGCTTTCACCAGTACCCTGAGCCTGCTATAGAGTTCTTTGCTTGTAGCTAGCCCTTACTTTGCATTTGCCTTTTCTGTATTTGACCCTGCTGTTCTCCTGACTATTCTCTCTCTCAGTGATTTGGTACTGCTGCTCCCGTCTGGTATTGACCTTTGGCTTGTATTCTGTTTATCCTTTTTGTCTCACGTCTCTGTACCTCTCTGACCGTACTGTTGCCGACTTTGGACTGCCCGACTTCGCTTATTTGTTCTGTGTCTGTTTGTCTTGTCTGTGTTGCACCTACATCAGTGCAGCCATCAGTCTTCCGGTTGGGGCCGGCCTATTAAGGAGTCGGGTTCCCCAAAAGACAGGGACAGGGGCTAGGATCAGAGTCAGGGCCCACTTGTCTGTGTCTGTGTGTGCGTGTCCCTGACTGGTCCCTGACAACTGGACATTGACTATACCTGTCCTGGGCCACAGCATGAGCCCCAAACCTGCATGACCCACAGATTTAAAAAGTGCCGTAAAAATGAGTCTTTGAGCCACCATTTTAGTTGAACTGGACATTGACTATGCCTGTCCTGGACCGCAGTTACTTTTAAAAACCTGTCTGACCCAAAAGATTAAAAAGTGCTGGGAAAAGGAGTCTTTAACCCACCATTTTAGTTGGGGACATAGACACCCTGTCCGGGCCACGCATGAGCCCCAACCGCATGACCCCCAGTTTAAAAAAGTCCCAGAAAAAGGAGTCTTTAAACCACCCATTTTAGTTTACTGGACATTGACTTCCCTGCCCGGGGCCACGCATGAGCCCAAAACCTGAAATGCCCCCACAGTTTTAAAAAGTCCCGGGAAAAAATGAGTTTTTAAACCCCATTTTAGTTGAATGACTTGACTATCCCTGTCCGGGACGCGTATGCCTTAAACCTGTCTGACCCACAGATAAAAAAAGTCCCGGAAAAAGGAGTCTTTTAACCAAATTTTGTTGAACGGGACTTGGGACTATCCCGCCCTGGGTAACCAATCTGTTCAAGCTTCCTGTACCCCCCTTGTACAATTCGGGGGAATTTTTGAATCTATTTTGTCATGCAATTTTTTGTGTAGTTTAATTCTAAAAAACACATTTTTAAAATAGGATGGAACCCCAAAAACGTCTTTGTTTCTCTTTTTTTTTTAAATTTTTTTAAATGGGTTTGTCTCACTCAGGAATGCTAGCTTTTTTAAAGATCTTGCAAAAAAAAGTCATTTTGCAATATTTGTCCATTAACATGCCCCATTTTTCCTGTTTTTGGACAGCACCATCACCCTTGAGCCATTTTGGAAAATTTGGGAAAGAAAAAATTTTTTTAAAAACCCCAAAATTTTTTTCAATAGGACTGGTCTAATGCATTTCACAGAAAAAATCCCCCCAAAAAATTCAAAACTCCCCTTGACCCTTATGAAAATTGGAAGAACAAATGCTTTTAGAAACAAATTTTTTTAGAATGGGACCTGTAGTATTGCTGCATTTCAAAGCAGATGACCCAAAAAATTTTTAAAAATATTCTACCCACTGTTAAAAATTGTGAGGGAGAAATGCCACTTAAAAGCCACATTTCTGCCCAAAAGGACCTGTTTTATAGCTGTATCTCACAGCACCTGCCCCCAAAAAATTAAAAAAAGACTTCTCAGCCACTTTTAAAAATTGTGAGGGAGAAATGCCACTTAAAGCCCATTTTGTTCAAAGGACCATGATTATGCTGTATCCAAATTTTCCATGCCCCCAAAAAAATTTAAAAATGATTTCCCAGCCATGTTAAAAATTTGTGATCGAGAAATCCCACTTAGAAGCCACATTTCTGTTCCAAAGGCCCTGTTTATTGCTGTATCTCCCCGCCCCATGCCCCCAAAACCATTGACAATAGAAAAATTCAAAGTGAAGTGAGTAAATAAATAGGTTTTGTTGTCTTTTACAGTCTCCTCACAGCAAAACCCAAAAAATAAATTTTTGGAACGGAGAATAAAAATTGCAGTAAAAATGATCTTTTTTAAAAAAAAGTTTTAAGAGGACCATTTCTGTTTGAAGGGGAATGTAAAGTGACCGGCAACTAATCGGTGACTCGAAATTTGGGGGCACAACCATCGGGAGACCCATCCCTGATTCTCTTGATGAAAGTCAAACGATCCCCATTACTGTGGAAAACCCGGATGATTGTCTTAATGACTCTCAGCTGTTGAAGGTCCGCTCAATTGCGCGGGGCCTGGGCGGAAACCCCAGGCGTGGGAGCGAGCTGGGGCCATTCCCATTTTGGATACCAGAAGTCAATTTTGGGCCTGAACACATCCAAAACATTGGTGTTGGACGCAGCAGTTTTGAAACAGTCAAAGTGGTTTTTTGTTTTGGGATGTGTGCCTGCTTTCATGCTTGGTGAGGGGGAAAAATTAAAGTTTCCCCGGGGTCACCCATTAGCTTCTGCCACCTGCCGCTGCTGCCGCTACGGCTACTGGCACTTACTGCTGTCACGTCGCTAACTTTGGTTCCACCAAACATTTGAAAAAATGAAGCAGACCAACAGATGCCCCCAGTTGACAACCCAAAAGTCTCCTTTTCCCTTTTAAAAATTTACTCTTATTTGGGGGGGTGGGAGGAAATGCTGAGTTTTGTTTTGGTCCCGGGGGATCCGGAGGGTGGCCACCATTAACTGTTGTTCATTTTGAGGGCCCTTAATCGGGGGATCATTTTGGGAGGAAATGAAACTCCAAGCCTCAGTGAGAGTGGGCCTTGATTCCCACCCTTTGGGTCGAGGGGCACTAAAAAAACTGATCTTCCTCATCTTCCTCCCCGCCCAAATTCAGCCCAACCTTTTTCCCAAAGGCAGGGACGTCGGTAACGTCGGTGTCCGGGAATACCTCCTCCTCCGTTCCTCCGGCAAGCTTCAACCAGCCTTGACTTGCCACAGATGATGCCCCTGAGAGCTGAGGCGCTCCCTTGCAATAGCCTGGCCCCCGAACACTGCCAAATAAAGCCCGATAAAATTGAAAAACTGCGGGCCTTGTGGATTCAACGGAAGAAAGGCCCGTTTCCGCATCTTGTGGTTCCCCTCCGTCGCTGGGGGGACCTGATGTTTCAGAGTGCCCAACATGATCCAAACAAAGATCACCCGATGTCATCTCAAGGGCATTGTCCGCACTGACCTTTTTGGGGGTTCTTAAAAAAGGAAAGGATGGTCAAGCTCTTTCCCCTGCCTCCACTCTGGGGGTAAACCCCCCGAGGTCCGCCCCATGTTTGTCAGGCCATGTGCCCTTTTGTACTGCGTAATGGCATTGTGCTGCTGCCACAAATCCTGGGCATGTGGAGGGTGGATTCCAGCGTGTTGCCAGTCAACAATGAACGGTTGACGGGGGAGGCCGACTGACGCTGCAACGCAGCCAGGCGGGATGAAGCAGGGTGAAAGGGTTTAAAAGTGCGAACTCAGACCTCGAGCCTTCCTCACGGGCAGCCCAGACCGGGGGGCTTTAAAAATTTTTCGGCGAAAAGGTTCATGACTGTGCCAGGCAAGGATGTGCCCACCCTACCGATTTAAAGGGGCGGCCAGAATTTTCGCCCGTTACGCACACCCCTTACCTGGCAAAAGGTTTTGTCACCGAGCCTCGGTTGTTGGGGTACCCGCCCCACAGCTCCGACCTGTGTGTGGCGGTCTCCAAGACAGTTTAATTTTAACACACCCGGTTTCTCTGGGCCCGTGTGCACCAGAGGACGGGGGGAAAGAAACCTGCACCACCCCTGGGGTTTTTGAAGAGCGTGCCCCCGAGCCGGAAGCCACATCACCCCCAGAGCATCCCCCCAGCTCACCCAGGAGTGTCACAGAATATAGCGGCCTTGGGCCGTGTTACAGTGAATGTGTCGGGGTCAGATGGACTTTCCGGCACAGATGAGCAACCGCGCTTGAATTTTAGATGAACGTGGCTGCCGGGGCAGGGGCGGCTTTTCTGGAAAAAAAAAAGCCTGTCGGGTCTGGTATGGGGGCAGGCAAGGGCCTGATGTGGCGGAACCATCTGTGTCAAACCCAACAAAGGCAAACATTTCCAAGGCCAAAAACCTGGCAAGCCGACATTTAGGCTTTTGGCTTTGGAAAGGTTTTGGGTTAAAGTGTTTTTTTCGCTCCCCAACCCGGAAGACAGAAAGGGTGGGTAGACGGCCACTGTAGGGAGCAGGTCATTCAAATAGTGGAAGGAGAAGGGGGAGGATGGGTTGGTGGGGCTGGTGGTAAATCGGGTTTACGGAGGAGGCGAAGGGAGGCTGATCCCTGTTCATGACTCTTGGGGAAAAGGCAGTGAGGGAACCTTGGGGTGGGGGAGGGGGAGGAGGCGGAGACAAAGGGGGTGACAGTGGTTGGAACCCCGGGAACGGGTTTTTGGCCTTTTTTGGCCAATTTTTGCCTTTATTTCAATCATGCTTCGCTGCATGTAAAACTGTTGGTGGGGGTTAAACACCTAAGATTCTTGCTCTACTGATGCGTTTACGGCAAAGGCGGGATTGAACGTGGGGGAATCAGAGGGTTTCTAAAGAAGGCCCCGGGTTTAGAGGTCCTGGACCTTTTTGACGCGGGTAGGGAGGGGGGGTTTCCATGACCGTGGCTGCGGAATCATATCAGCTTTCTTTTTTGCGACCGCCCCCCTCCCTTTTTGAGGGGGACCCGATGACACTACCCCATGTCTTTCCCCTGTCAGTGATGAAGCGCTCGCAAACAAATTCTGTGAAAAAAACATGTTGGATCCGCAAAGTCGTCATCATCATATCAAAAAAAGGTGACTTTGGGTTCTACATTTTTGCATCCAGGGCTGGGGTAAAGCAAGGGGCACTGAAGGCGTTGGCGACCCCGGGTTTTACGATTTCCGGCTTCCCTTCCCCTCCTTGATGGATCATAATGGGCGTCAGAGAACAAAATCATCCTCTTTGGCCTTTGATCTTGGGAAAAGCCTTCTGACCCCAACCCCTTTTGTCATCAAAGAGTTTTCAGAAAATGGATTATCCCCAGTGGTGGGTACACAGTTACATTTGGGGTGCCCTTTGCTTCATGTTGGACGGAGTGATGAGTGATGACGACATTTTTGGCCGTGCTGGGGGGCAAGGAGGTAAGATGTGGATGCAGGTTGGCATTAACCACTGAAGAACGATTGGCGAGCGTTCTTATGAGATTTACAGGGCCCTATCCGCGATGCAGGCTGACGGTCCTGCAACCCCCGATCCCCGGCTTTCGTGTTGTCATCAGCATGGAAAGGGAAACACCTTTTCTGTACCCTCTCCTGTCCTCCCCCTCCCTTTGCCGCTTACCACCTTCATTTTCGCTCCATGTTCAGAAAGAAAAATTTGAGAGGGATGGAAGGGGTTTTGGAAAAATTCTTATTACAGACGGCAAATCACAGCTTTCTTTTAAACCCCTTTTTCCTACAGCCAACTAGGGGTTAGAAACTTTAAATGTTTCTTCGAACCCGTAATTGCGGGGGGTGGAAGAAAATGTAAGACAAAAATAAAAGTGTTCTTCTTCAGCCCAGGGGTTTTTAAAAAACTGCCCAGTAGGGGTAGGGGAATTTTAGTTTTCAAAAAAAATTTTATACAAGTGCGCGTTGCGCCAAAGAGATCAACGAGCCAATAAA
Organism: Phyllomedusa bahiana; assembly: GCA_025379985.1. Classification (NCBI taxonomy): domain Eukaryota; kingdom Metazoa; phylum Chordata; class Amphibia; order Anura; family Hylidae; genus Phyllomedusa; species Phyllomedusa bahiana. The sequence continues at coordinate 6,936 of JAODAL010003826.1, read as the reverse complement.
ACATTCAGAATTACACGGGATGGAAATTGTGTTTTTTGAGCAAGACAAACGAGAACAGTTGCTAGAAAAATTTTTTTTAACAGAATTGCGTCAATGGCTATTTAAAAAAAACTGGGGGCCGCACCACGGCAATACAGCTATTTAAAAACTATAGGGGTAACAAACGGTGGTTTTTGACCTAAAAACACCGCGGTGACTACAAAATTGCTGATTTAAATTTAAAAATCAAGGTGGCTCTTTGAACAAAAGCTTGGACTGCGCCCAAAAAATAAAAATACATAATTAAATTGTGACGGAAATAAAACGGTTTTTGTGCTTTCAATCACCCGGGTGACTACAAAATTTCTGTATTCAAATTTTAAATGCAAGGGGGCCATGAAAAAAAAACTGTACTGCGCCAAAGTGAAAAAAACCCTAATTAAATTGGTGTACGGGTAAAAAACGGGTTTTTGCACCTTCACTACACCCGCGGTGACTCAAAATGCTTAATTTAAAAATTTTAAATGCAAAGGGGGCTCTATGAAAAAAGCTATGCGCGCCAAAGTGAAAAAAAACGTAATTAAATTGGTAAAAGATAAAAAACGTGGTTTTTTGGGACCTATCAATACACCCGCGGGGACTACAAAATTTTTGTATTCCAATTTAAGTGGGAAGGGGTAAAGAACAAAGGGGAAGACCAAAGTGAAAAAACACGTAATTAAATTGTGTACGGATAAAAAAAGCGTTTTTTTGCACCTTAATACCCTGCAGTGATACAAAATGGGTTATTCAAATTTAAGTTGCAGGGGCTCTAGAACAAAGTGGGGCTGCGCCAAAATGAAAAACAGTAATTTAAATTTTTTCGGAAATTTTAAAAAGTGGGTTTTTGCACCATCAATACACCCCGCGGTGAACAAAATTTCTGTTTCAAAATTTTAAATGCAAGGGGTCTATGAACAAAGCTGGGCTGCGCCCAAAATGAAAAAAAATGTAATTAAATTGTGTACGGTAATAAAAGTGTTTTTTGCACCTAAAAAAAACCCGTGGTGACTACAAAATTGCTGTTTCAATTTTAAATGCAAGGTGGCTCTATGAACAAAGCTGGGCTGCGCCAAAAATGAAAAAAAACGTCCATATACAGTATAAGCCGACCGAGTATAAGCCGAGCACCTACTTTTGCCCAAAAAACAGGAAACTTATTGACTCAGTAAAGCCCAGGGTAGAAAAGCAGCGGCACTGGTAAAAATTTTAAAAAAAAAAAGGATACCAATAAAAATTAATAGGGAGTTTTAATGTCCCCCCAGGGAATTATAGGTGGTATTGGCCCAAAATATATAGGGGGGTATAGGCCCCATAGGAGTATAGGGAGGGTAGGGAGGGATAGGGGCCCGCTGTAGGAGGATAGGGGGGGTATAGGGCGGGGGTCTGCAGGTATAGGGCAGGTCTAGGGAGGTATGGGCCGGCTTAGGCGGATAGGGCCGGCGTGGGGTATAGGGGGGCTGTAGGGCAGGATAGGGGCCGGTGTGGCGGGATAGGGCGGCTTTGCAGGTATAGGGCCGGTGTAGGGAGGTATAGGGAGGGGGTGGCGGTATAGGGCGGCGTGGGAGGTATTGGGAGGTGTGGCGGGATAGGGGGGCTGTGGCGGTATGGGAGGCTGAAGGCGGGATAGGGGAGGTGTAGGGCATTTTGGGCATCTGTAGGGAGGTATAGGGCAGCTTAGGAGGATAGGCAGCTGTAGGGAGTTTTGGGCCATTTAGGCAGGGTTAGGCACTGTGGCAGGTTAGGGCCAGCTGTAGGGAGTTTTAGGGGAGGGATGGAAGTTTTAGGCAGGTATAGGGCAGGTATAGGAAGCGTACAGTATAGGGAGGATGGCTTAGGCAGGGTTTGGGGGCCCCGTAGGGAGGAAGGGGCTGTAGGCAGGCATAGGCATTTTTAAAAAAACATAAACAAAACTTTCCGACTCCCGCGCTCCGTCTCCCCCGCCCCTCCCCTCCTCGTGCTCGGCCTCCCGCGCGATTCCTGCATCTTTGGGGCCCGGGGGGGACTCATCAGGCGCGCACGCAAAATGTATGACCACCTGCCCCTTTCCGGAAATGCGGGGGGCCGGGGTCCCGCTTCGGGCCCCCCGGAGACCACTGCAGAGCACGGAGGGCTCGCTTGTGCCCGCAAATGGTATCCCTTCATTTTTTGGCTCGGAGGAGTGCATATAGGTGAAGGGGGTCGCGGACAGGGCCCGGGCCCGCCGCGCCCCGACACGGCGGCCTAAGCCTTCGTTTTAAGGTCCCCCAGGAGCCGCAATAACTGAAGCGTCCCGTCGGCGCACGGCCAGCGCGCCCCAGCGCCGACAGTGTCGAGTATAAGCCGAGGAGAGTTTTTCAGTCATTTTTTGGGCTGAAAAACCGGTTTTTATCGAGTATATACAGTAATTAAATTGTGTCGGGTAATAAAACGTGGTTTTTGCACTATAAATACACCGTGGTGACTACAAAATTTCTGTATTAAATTTAAGTGCAAGTTTCCCTCTATGAACAAAAATGGGCCGCCCAAAGTAAAAAAAAAACCTATTTGAAATGCATACGGATAATAAAAGTTGAGTTTTGCACCTTTTCAAATACACCTGCAGTTACTAGAAAAGATCTGTATCTAATAAAAGTACAGGCTGCACAACATACAAGTAATATTTCACCAAAAACTGGCCAAAAACTGTTAATCAAAACCATTGCAATGCAGGGTCAAATCACAATCTGGGCTGCACAATATCCACTCTCCTTTCAAAAGCCTGCCTGCCAGTGTTCGCCCGCACACCCTCCCACCCTTCCCCCCGTGGCTGTACAGCGCTAGATGCTCCTTTAAACTTCTCAGCCTAAGTAACTAAAAAAAATGCAAATCTCTAATTACCTAAGTTCTAAGTTCACAGCTAAAAGCATAGTTGTCTGTGTTTACCAAAAGAACAGTTTCGCTGAGCTGTTTTGAGAGAGACCACACACACGTCCTGCTCTTATGATACACAGACACACACTGAGGCTGAACAGGAAGGGCTGTTCTATGTAAAAAGAGGTCATGTGATTTTTCCAGCCACTCACAACCATACACATCCCAGTCATGACGTCGCACACCCAACTCACCCTGCTGTATTCTGTAAGCTGATTTGCTGGCCGCCAAAATGACAGGAAGCGCTGAAAATGGCGCGATATTAACAGATTATGCGCAGATTTTAACCTAAATTATCGCGTGTTCGAAAAAATCCGATCAACATAAAAACCGTGCCGATTTCAACTTTGTCGATAATAATCTCTCAACACTAACCATGATATCTTTGTACTTAGCCGCATTCATCTTCCCTTCAATTGCAACCAGTCGTCCTGTCCCTACAGCTGAAAAACACCCCCATAGCATGATGCTGCCACCATCATGTTTCACTGTTGGGATTGTATTGGGCAGGTGATGAGCAATGCCTGGTTTTCTCCACACATACCGCTTACAATTAACACCAAAAAGTTCAATCTTCGGCTCATAAAACCCAGAGAATCTTATTTCTCATAGTCTATGGAGCTTCTTCGTGTGTTTTTTTGCAAACTGTATGCGGCCTTTCATATGTCTTGCACTGAGGAGAGGCTTCTGTCAGCACACTCTGCCATAAAGCCCCTACTGGTGAAGGGCTGCAGTGATAGTTGACTTTGTGGAACTTTCTCCCATCTCCCTACTGCATCTCTGAAGCTCAGCCACAGTGATCTTGGGGTTCTTCTTTACCTCTCTCACCAAGGGTCTTCTCCCACAATGGCTTAGTTTGGCTGGACGGCCAGGTCGAGGAAGAGTTGTGGTCATCCCAAACGTCTTCCATTTTAGGATTATGGAGGCCACTGTGCTCTTAGGAACCTTGAGTGCTGCAGAAATTATTTTGTAACCATGGCCAGATCTGTGCCTTCCCACAATTCTGTCTCCGAGCTCCTTGGGTAGTTCCTTAGACCTCATGATTCTCATGTGCTCTGACATGCACAGTGAGCTGTGAGGTCTTATATAGACAGGTGTGTGCAGGGCCGGGACGACGGGTAGGCCAAGGTAGGCGACCGCCTAGGGCGCCTACCTCAGCCTATCCCTAAGGGGCGCCGTCAGGGCCCCGACCCTCGTCGGGCTCCAGGCCGCTGCCGTGGGCCCGAAGCACCGGCGGTCTCTGTGACCGCTTCTGCGGAGCAGAGAGCAAGCGTCCCTGCCCCGCAGACAGTGTCGGGCCGCTCCCCGGAGGATCGCTGGATCCTCCCGGGGAACTGCAGGGCCGACACAGCGGGGCCGCCGGGTCCTCATAGCGCTGGGACCCCCCGCGGCCCCGTGCGCCTCAGCGGGCAGCGTAGCAATGACGTGATGTCATCGCGGGCGCTTTCCCTCTCCTCGGGCGCATAGCGCGTCACAGGCCGTGCGCCCGAGGAGCTGCCGGAGGAGCGCGCGCCCGGGAATTGGGTAAGTATTAATGTTGTTGTTTTTAAGTGCCTGCCTGTGGCCCCCTTATTTCTCCCTTGGGGCCCCCTTTTTAACCTCCCTTTGGGGCCCCCCTATTTCCCGCCTCCCGGCCCCTATAATGCTTGCCTGGGCCCCCATAAGCCTCCCTTTGGGGCCCCCCTTAGTTCCGCCTGGGGCCCCCCTTTTATATCCTGATGGGCCCCCAAAAATGCCTGCCTGGGGGCCCCCCCAAAATTTGCCTGCCTGGGGCCCAAACCTTTTAACCCCCTTTTTTGGGGGTTTTGTGGCCCCCAAATTTTCTCCCTGGGGCCCCCCATACGCCTCCCTTGGGGCCCCCCTTTATTCCTCCCTGGGGGCCCCTTTTAATTGCCGGGCCTGCGGGCCCCCTTAAATCCCTCCCTGGGGCCCCCCATAATGCCTCCCTTTTTTTCCCCCTATATCCCTCCCTGGTGCCCCCATAACCCCTTGCCTAAACCCCCCAAAAGGCCGTCTGTGGCCCCATACGCCTGCCTGAGCCCCCTTTTAGGCTGCCTGGGGCCCCTTTTTTGCCTGTGGGGGGCCCCCCGTACGCCCGGGCCTGACCCCCTGTACGGTGCCTGTGGCCCCTATATGCCTGCTGGGGCCCCCAACACGCCTCCCTTTAGCCCCCAAAACCCCTCCCTGTGGCCTCCTTACGCCTGAAAGCCCCCATACCCCTGCTGAGGTCCCTTACGCCGGGCCTGTGGCCCCTTTACGCCTCCCTTTTGGGGCCCCCCATACGTCTCCCTGTGGCCCCATAGGCCTCCCTGTCCCCCCTTATACGCCTGCCTGTGGCCCCATACGCCTGCGGGCCCCCCCATACGCCTGCCTTTGTAGCCCCCATACCCCTTGCCTAAAAACCCCTAGTATATATTTGCCTGACCCCTACTACTATTTCCCTTTCCTGATTGCCCCTAAAATTTTTTATACCTACCTGTCTAAGGGGCCCAATATCTATTTTACCTGTCTGATTGAGAGGGGCTTTATCTATTACCGTCAAAACTGAGGGGCCCTTTTTACCTTTTAATTTAAAGGAGTTACGGGAAATTTGTGGGGAAAATCAAAAGATATTTTTTGCCCAAAATCCTCAGGGACGAGTTTTTGGGGGGGAGAAATTTGGGGAAGGGGAAGGTGTGAAACCGGATGGAGAAAAAAAGGGAAAGGAACGACGCTGATCAAAAAAGACGTTTCTCCGGTGGGGTCAAAAATGAAAACTGAAAGTGAAATCACTTTTTATTTCTGCAGAGCCTTCATACAACTAGTAACTACCCACTATATGGTCACTGTTTGGCGGGGGTTTATGTTTCAGAGCCTTTTGTACAGCTGTAGTAACATGGGGGGTTTTTGCGTTCGGTCGGGGTTTCTGGCGAATTATTTGGGCCTTAAGTAGTAATAGTTTTGGGTTTTGGGTTTTGGGTAGGAGTGTTTTTAGTAAAAAATCATTCGTCTGGTGGGTTTTGCTCCATGTTTTCGGTGGATTATTTAGTGACTGTTATTTAGGGGGATTGCATGTTCATATGGGGGGGGAGGAATTTTTAAAATGCAAATTTTTTCAGGGCTGATTTTCATTGGGCAGTGCGGCCCGAGGAGATGGAGGGGCTTTGTGGAATGTGCAAAAAAAATTAGTTTACAGGACCCCCGGGCCCCCGGGGTGAGAGGAATTTTGTGTGTGGTGTGGGGGTTTTTGTTGGGGAGGGGGGATTTTTTTGGGGGCGAGGGGGGGGGGCGCCCCTTGGGGTGTACTCCCCCTAGGGGGACCCAAAATGCCTTGTCCCGGGGCCCCGGGGTGTTTTGGGCCTTTTTCCTTTAAACAAAAACCCAAAGGGAAAATTTTAAATTTTAACACAGCTGGACGCCCCTTGAAGGGGTAGAAACCCTCCCCAAGGGGGTTTCAAAAAGGAAAAGGACCCGCATGTTTAGTTTAAAAATTTAGTGTCACAGCAAAAGGGGGTTTAATTTCTTTAAAACCATGTGTATTTGACTTTTTCTTTTTTAAAAAATTTTCATAAATATCTTTCATTTCTGTTTTTTTTTTTTTCAAAAATGGGGGACAGAGTTTTTACATTTAAAGAGCAAAAAGATTAATTTTTTGGGTCTTCGAAATGGCTTCAATGGGAAAAAAAGAGTGAAAAAATTTAGAGGGGTCTTTAATAAATTTTTCCCTACCAACTGAAAGGTTTCGGCAGGGAGGATTGGTAGGTAAAATATTTTCCTGCAAAACATTTCTGTGAAAGTTAAAACAAATTTGGGCAGGGAAAATTCCCCGGGGAAAACCAGACGGAAAGCAAAAAATTAAATTTTTACAAAGTTTAAAAGGAAAAAAAAAAAAGTGACCCCTACCCAACTATAGTGTAACAAATTTAAAAAGTGTGTTCCCTCCCCTGCTTGGGGGAGATACCCCGTCAGGGTGACCCCCTGGAAAAACTTGTTGCTAGGTAAAAACTGATGGACTTTTTACCCCTCAGTTGGGCCCCAAAGAGATTC